>MQUG01003965.1:0-17732 GCA_007213375.1 Steinernema feltiae | reverse complement strand
AGCACAAGTCGCACTTTCTGACGGAGAAGAAGGACCTCAACGGAGACAACATGATCATCGCCGCGCTGGTCAACGTCTCGCTGGAGCTCTCTGGCGAGGAGAAGGTCGAGTGGAATCTGCTCATCGAGGAGTGCAACGCGACCTCCCACAACGCCTCGCTCACCTCGGACGAGATCCTCGTCTTCTGCGCCTCGAAGATCAAGATTCTCTTTGGAAAGTTTGCAGCTCTCCGCGAAAAGTTCCTTTACTACGAGATCGGCGGCTGGGGCGACTTCAGCGGCCTCTTCCAGGTCTCCATCTGGATCAACGCCGACTTTACCGAGAGCCTCCTGATCGTGAACAACGGCCGCTGCGAGATCGAGAACGCGATCCTCGAATTCGAGAACTCGTGCTCCGACCAGGCGGAGAAGGACGCGCTGGCGGAGTTGCGCGCGGAGATTGGATTCTGCGTCAGCGACGCGACTCTCAGCTACGAGGAGAAGATGGCCAACTTGTCGATGACCTTCGCCGCGTTCTTCAAGATGCACGCGGCCTGGAAGGAAGACCTTCTCTCGATCGAAATCGCCGGTTTCGGCACCATCGGCTCCTTCCTCGACGTCTCCGACATGGTGAGTCCTGCAGCTCGCGCTACCGTAATCCGTCAAGCTTCAGTTCTTCCGCATTGCGCACTTCCATGAGCTCTTTGTGATCTCCGCCGGTGAGACCGACTGCGATCTGGTGGTGGAGCTGACGGCGGAGATGAACAACGCCAAGTACAACTTCAGCCGCGCCGAGAAGACGCAACTGACCGACTTTATCAACAACATTCGCGTCCTGATCGCCGGCAACGCGTCGTTGACGGTGGAGATGAAGATCAAGGCGGTGGTCTACCAGTACACGCAGCTCATGAAGATCAGCGCTTCCTGAAGTTCCGCCTCCGCGAGTTCGCCATCGGCGTCTCCTTCGGATTCGGAACTTTCGGCGATTTGATCGCCGCTTCCGACTTTGTGAGCAGCGTAATCCTACCGTAATCCACTTGAACGACGCAATTCAGGGCTCCCGCTTCCCTCCCACCGCCGGTCCCTCCACGATCGCCCCCGCTACCACTCCCCGAGCTGCGGGAGACTGCGCCAGAGCCGCCGACGTTGTCGCCGTCAAGGACTCGAATTCGTCCATCTTCTTTGAGTCCTCGGCCGCGCACTGCGACGCGCACCCCGGGAACAACGCGCGCAACTGGCGTCCCTATCTGCAGATGTGCCAGAACTCGATTATCATGAACGGCACCGTCTCCGCCAGCGAGAAGATCAAGAAGATCACCTTCAACATCAACCAGTGGATCGGCACGAACCCCTCGCGCAAGAACTTTCTCTTCGACATCAAGATCGGCTCGTGGGGCACCTACGAGCAGTTCTGCGTCTGCGGCAGCCAGTGAAGGGAGCGAAACGACATTTTCGATGTTGACACAAACTATGTAGCCTTGTTTAACGGGCATAAACGTTGAAGCACTTGATCCGCCTAGGGGCAAAACACACACAAGACATTCGGGCATAAATGATTGATGAAAACGAGTCAATGATGCATAGTTATGCGCGCTTTTTGCTTTGTTCCACTCGCATTTCCACCCGACGTTCCACTCGCAATTGATTGTTCTTTAGCGGATCGGCAAAGCAACGGTTGGAGAGGATACATCAAGCATCAAAGATCGGGAGTGGATGGCCCAGACATGGATGGCATGGATCGAATGGACGGCCTAGACAGCAAAGTATTGTGGCCGTATGACGAAGAACTAGCGCAGTGACAGACATGAGACAGACACTTGGCTGCAACAGTAGCACAGTAGTCTGACACGCAGTTTTTTTGCGGCGCAGTGGTAGCAAGGACGAAAAAAGTGAGGAAGAGGAGTGGAATGGCTGGCGGCAAACATCGGAAATCAACTTAGACGTGTCACCGAAAAGGTCTCAAAACGATTCGCACTCTCCAAAATGGTGTCACTGTCACTCGACAATCCCATTTAAAGCAGAATTCTGATCTGATCCGGCATTTATTTCTCCGTGACGAACCTAGTTTGTTTCTTGTTCTTCTTTCATTGAAGCGTCCATCAAAATTAACTGTACTTTTGAGTTGAGCATTCAATTATTCATTTGCAGTGGGTCTTTTCCCTTTTAAACCAACTTCCCGTTCATGACTTACTGATGCTGCGAACGGCCGCGGAATACCAGAGATTCCTGGACGACTTCCAAGGCGAAGCCAACTCGGACAAGTACAAAGACCGCTTGATGGGATTATTGGACTTTTGCTACAACCTTGCGGGGTGCAAGCGCCAGTTTGCGAAATCCGAAAACTCGTGTACCTCGCTCTCCCTGGACATCATCCACAACGTCGTCGAAAGAATTGATGAACCAAAAGAACTGAAGAATCTGATCTTCATGCGCGGAGCGTGGGGCGATGAGGCAAAGAAGCAAAAGACAAGATTGGAATGGCCGGAACGCCGCCAAAATTGGTTCGAGGAAAACTCGCTCACCGTTCGTTTGTTTCGGCGTCATTGGGAGAAGCTAGAGCGGAGAGCTCCCAACCTGTACGGTACGCTCCATCTGAAAGAACTCTGTAATAGCCTGGGCTCTGGAGAGCCTCCCTATGGCAAACTAAGACCAGTTTTTCATGATCTGACGCTTCGTCATCACCGCGGTGATAAGCCACACAGCGAGAAAATGGTGGCTTCTCTGCGAGCTTTCCTGGCTCAACAGCTGCAGTCTCCTATTCTCAGGAGACTCAATCTGAAGATCAGTGTGGATCTCGGGTTTGAGACTGAGCTGATTGCGTTCTGTCGATAGGATCAATTCGAATTGTTGAATTGGGATTGTCAGACGCTTTCCGCCGACTTCTTCGTTCTGATCTACAACGTTTTCATGCACAAACGCTTCCCGCCCGACTGCAAAACACGTCTAATCAAAGGGTTCTTCGACCGGTCAGCGTTGAAGCAAGTTGTTCAAACTCTCAAGCTCAAACGTTTCCCAACGCAAGGCAACTTTGGACGAAGTGATCAAAGTGCTTTTGCCGAGGACCCACTCTTTCTATTGTTGTCAACTACGAGAGTACGGCCCGTGTAGACGTTTGCATTGAACTCACGCACAACGAAGTAAACGAGGAGAGAGAGCAGTCAAATGTTGTTGAGATTGGTTTGATGTTAGCATCTCCTCCCATTAAGAAACGAAATATTGAAGATCTCGATGAAAACGATGAACAGGAAGAATTCACAGACTGCGAGTACGAAGAAGACGATTGGGCTGCTCTAGGCTCTTGCAACGGAAAATGCAAGCTTTTATTGCATGAAAACATATCGCCTTGTGGTCGCATCGACTCAAGTAAATGCTCTCTGAAGCCCAGCGATCCTCGATTCGTGCGTTGGCTGAATGATTCGTTCGACTACGTGTCGCTCTATCTGTCAATCTTCCAGAATTCGCAAAGAGAGACAAACTACGAGGATATTTTGGCGCAAATTGACGAAACTCGCACTTTCAACGCAATCAACGTTGACGCGAGTTGAGGGTATTCCGCGCGCCTAGAGCGGATTGAGCGGACAGATCGAACGACGCGAACCGCTTGGAGGACTTTGGCTCCATTGCATAAAAATGAAATTAAAACATTTTGAAAAATTTTGTTTTAGGAAAATCCGCGGTTGGACATCCAAGATCAGGGCTACTTCGACTACCTAACATTCGCTCAGCATGCTGCCCAATGCGACTGAGTTTCGATGTCTTCTAATCAGTAAATTGGCGCAGTTAGTTACTGTATGACAGGCCTGAGGTAAAGCTTAATTACTGTACTTTGTATTGCGGGCAGCGAAGTGGCAGTTAGTTTTTAACCGTAAAGGACTTGCAGTCCCAGGGCGGCACGTTGAAGGGAGTCGGTCAGGGCTTCGGGGTGCAGGCGCGGAGTCTGCCGGCGCTCTTCCTGCCGGGAGCCCGCATCCATTGCAATCGGTGCAACTACGATGCTAAATCACGCTTTGCATCGCTTCCTAAATAAATGATAAAAGTTTCACGCATTGTTCCATTCCATTTAAACGAATGGATGCACGCTAACACGCCAATCAATTTGTGGCTAAACGATGAACTCTGTTCCAGCTACCTTTGCTGACCAAGTCTGCCGACTAAATCGTTTCGTTGGCCTCGATAAAATGAGCGGACTGTTTGGTGAAGTCGAGAGTTCTACATTAAAAAACCAATTTCCAGTTTTCTTGGCTATCAACTGCCACCTGGACGATATCGTAGACTATGGAATAGTCACTCTCAACGACGATCACACAGGATTCGTGCCCTACAAGTACATTCCTGCTGACTTTTGCTATGTTTCGAGTTTGAATATTTATGTTATTTGTAACGAAATTATAAATCCAGAAATCAAGTTGACTTCAGTCAAGCGAACGGACGCAACTCTTCTGCAATGGCTAAATGCTCCTTTTCACTTTGTCCGGTTGGCCGTTCTTGATAAATCTGAAGGCATTGAAACCTCCACGGTTCTTGGACTTATTCCCGAGCAACGTACTTTCAACGAAATCAAAGCTGATTGCGCTTACAATGAGACCCTGCACAAGATAATCCGAAAATCGAATGAAGCAAAACGACTTGTATCTCTGAAATATCCCGCCTTTTACCGTAAGATTGGTATTACGGAGATTAAGGAGCTTGCGGAAAATAAACGCCTATCGATGAAGGACTGGATGGCTGAATATTGGGACAGTATGGCGACGTGCAGTCGAATAGAAGGAGCGCTCAGATTACCCACCTCTTGTTTGGTGCAAATTCTAGCTTTTGATGACCGGAGCATTTGGAAATATTTCAGTACGTTTCAGAAAAATGTAACGAGCGACATTTGTGTCCCTGTGGTAGGTTGCTTAGTAATAGCAGCAATTGTTATAACAGACAGGAGAATTTAATAGCTCGAAAAATAAATTTTCCCGGATTTAATTTAATTTAATTTGTCAAGCAAGCTTTTTAATACAATTCATTCGTGTTCTCGTTCACAGAAATTGACTTCTACGGTTGAAAGTGGAAGATTTTGAAAATATGAATTTTTGAATTTTTATGGATTTCATATGTCATATATAGCAGACAAAACACAGTCTCTTCAATAGAATTCATTTCAGTTGAAAGTTGGTAACTGAAAGCCGTGCACATGTTGAAATGTCTTTTTATAACTTAATACCATATTATTCAGTCTGTTTTTGCATTTTTGGTCATTGTGCAACTGAACCGAGAAGAAGTAATCTGTTGTTGTCGATCTTGAACATTTTGAGACAGCAAGATGGCTGGCTTGAAATTATTTTTTTTTTAATAAATCGATCGATAATCGTTGTTTTGCGCGTTCATTTCAGTTAATTTCGTTTGTTATCATTCAATTGAAAATCTGAATAAGGAAATGTTCTCTGATGATAAAGAGTGTTGGTCGCAATCACATATTAGCAGCATCCAGACTGATAAAGGTCGATTAATTGTGGTAGTTTTTTTTAGATCATTTCAGTTATTTTCGTGTTTTATTTTATTTTTTGAATCAATATAGCTACATCTACTTTTTGCACAAATACGAAGATTATATAAACGTTCAACAAACAAACGTTGTTAATTGATGCGACAAACAATATTTTTATACTGGGGTTATGTCAAGTCGTTTTCAATTTGGCTGCTTTGGCCGGATTCGCGATAACTCGCTGCCCTCCAATTCATAACTAGTGCGACAGAATCGCAACAATGTCTTCTTGCTGAGAAAATAAAAAGCCGCTTTCAAACATGTTTTAATGAAATAATCATCAAATATACTCAGCTGGTTCCAAAGCTTGATTGTTGAATCCAGTGATAGCCTTTCTGTACAGCTCGCTATACAGCATACGCTGATTTTCTCCACGTCTGTGCTGCTGGTCTCGTACGCCACAATGCTTTTTGCTGCACCATGACTGAAGTTTCTATTGTATAAAAATGAAATTAAAACATATTGAAAGATTTTGTTTTAGGAAAATCAGAGTTCGGAGATCCAAGATCAGGACTACTGCGACTACCTAACAATCGTGGGGGCTCTTAGTCGCATCTAACTTGACTATCGCACATTCAGATAATGTGCGATGCCAAAATTATATTTAAACTTGCGCGATTAGGTTCTACCATAGCCATTTCAGCCATGACCGAAACCAACATCGACCTGCAGGACGCTCTGGACTTTTCAAATTACATCGGCTGTATCACGGGAAAAGAATGGATTCGACACGGGGCGCTTCTGTCCAGGATTTTGGATCGACTTTACGACGCTCCCGGATGCCAGCGCCACTACGCGGGATTCGACAACTCGTTCGCTTACCTCTCTTCCGACATCATCCACGAGGTGATCAAACAGATCGATGAAACCGAGCAGCTTCAGCGTCTGGTAAAAGCACACGGCTCCTGGGGGGAGTGGGCACTTAAAAAGAAGGAGTTCATTGAAGGTTGCGACCCTGAGTTTGGCGACACTCATTATGAGTTTACCTCTAACGAGGATGGTTTCATTGAGCGATGGAACAGACTCCTGAGAAAAGCGCCAAAATTGCACGGAAAACTCGCACTACAAGAGCTCTGCGGCGGATTTGTCGGTTCTGGTGAGCAACTCTACTCCGCTTTACGGCCAAATTTCTACGATATTGACATTACATATGAAGACACGAAGCTGCCTTACTCGACGGACCAGCTGAAGCATTTGAAGGAATTTGTAGTCAAACAGCTTCAGTCACCTTGTCTCAGAAAACTGCGCCTTGAGATTAACGGAGATCTAGACCTGGAAGAGGAACTTTTCAATTTCTGTCTTTCCGACAAATTTGAATCACTTGAATGGAAGAATCCTTCTCCTGAGTTTTTCCTTCGGATCTATCAAGCCTACAGTGGCCAACAGGTCAATCCTGGCCGTAGCGCACGGCGAGTATCTGCGCTCTTTAGTTGTCCAGCGCTGAAAAAACTCGCTCAAACTATGAAACTTAAACGACAGAGCTGGACATCATTCTTTGAAAGTGACCGCACTCCTGCTTCGAATCTTTCCGTCTATCTCCATTATCGTGGCAGCGGTAAAGGTGAAATCACAATTGCGTTGGAAAAAGCGTCTGAAACTGAAGTAATGGAGAGAGGGTCGGAATCCCCTCCAAACATTCCACAGATTGCTGAAGAAACCGAAGAGGATTTCGCTGATTTTGACGATTACGATCGCGATGCAGACAAGTATTGTTGTGATGGCAACTGTCATCTTAAACCACTAACAAGACAAGACTGGGTTGAGGACGATTGTGAAGACTGCGCTGGTTGTCGATTCTGCGAAGAAAAGGATAACTATTGTGATCACTGCGGACAACGCTGTGAATACTGCTGATAGTGATTTTGACTTCTTTTAATTTCCTGTTTCTCATTTTTGGATTAATTTAGCTTCACATTAATTCAGTTCACATTTCACATAAATTTAACTGTGCATTGTGTTTTTACAAGACCAAAGAAGAATGAGCTATCTAGGTCTTCATAAGCTCAGCAAATTGCACTAATGAGGCTAGGATAGTGATTTTAGACTTGCGATGTTAATAACCAAACTTTGACGCTCAGTTTTAGTACCGAAAATAACATCTAACAAAAACCCGATTTGTCAAGCTCAGATTGGGATGAAATGTTCTATGGTGATAGGTACCGATGAATCTACTAAAACCCCACAGTTTTGCGTCCTACTTTTACATTAAAGCAAAGTTATCGCTGTTTTTATCTTGTCTGGAAGTGAGATAAATAAACGCTGCTGCGCGCGCACATCGCGCCACCCCACATTACTGTATGCTTGAAGCTAAGCTGTAAAAAATAACTTTTTGGAAATACATTTTCTTTATTTTAACTTTTTTTTGAGTTGGCTTAGCCGTTGCAAACTTTGAGTTTGCAACGTTTCCAGAGAACACCACGAGGAGGTGCAGCTCGTGTTCTTCGCCCCCCCCCACCCATCCCTTTTTTTTGGTTTTTAATACTTTTATTCTATTTTTCGTTGTTTTATTTATTTTATCCCCAATTTATATATCCCCAAATAACCGTTTCAGTCAAGCTTTACTGAAGAACCTTGCCGTAGACAACGTTTTGAATCGTAATCGGCGCAATGCGTTTCTCGGGAGGAATGTACAGAGAAATCCCATGCACAGAAGTCACCCGCGAGAACGCCACAGCTGGCCGTGGTGGAAGACACTGTCTTTAAGGTAGATTCCAATCCTTCGGAACGTCTGGCCTTGCGATTTGTTTATCGTCATCGCGTAAGCCAATCTTACTGGGAACTGATGTCGAACAATCTGAATCGGCAATTCAAGACTTGTCGACATCACAGGTATCCTTGGAATAGCAACCTGAGTGCCCTTTTTATCTCCAGATAAGATTTTACAAATCAGAACATTTCGGCTCATCTCTAAGACTTCTAGTCGAGTGCCGTTGCAGAGTCCCTGCTGTAAACTAAGATTGCGAAGAAGCATGACTACGCAATGCTTTTTAATGTTTAGTCGATGCGGCGGTAGGCTCGAATCATCGATACTGTTCAGAAATTCTTCTGGGTATATTAATTTTCCGCCTTCGTCGGTCGAGCGCGATCGAAGCTTACATACTCTTTTACTTCACCATCTAGGTACGTCAAGATCTAAAGTTATCGCTGTTTTTATCTTGTCTGGAAGTAAAATAAATGGCGAATGGCGCATTGCCAAATATCGTGTGGCTCTTAAATGCTCAAGCTGAATTCGGATCCCCGCTCCTGCTTTTCTTTTTTTTGTTCGCAAACCTGACAATTGCAAAATTTCACTTTGCTCTCTATTACATCGAATATTTCTCCATATAAAGCCTTAAAAATAGTATTTGAGTAGAAATTTAAAAAAAGGATCAGCGAGGATTCGAAGCCGGCTCGACCGTTTGAAAGCCAAGCGAGTTGGCAATGCGCTATTTGCTCTTTACCGTACTAAGCATGCACTGCAAGAGCAGAATCGAAAGAGCAGAAGAAGACTGTCTGTCCTCTGTCCTCGCGCCGAACCGACTGCGCCAAAATGTCACGTACCGACAGAAGACACGTCTGCTCCGTAATTTTCGATTTTCGAAGATTTGCATAACGACATAATAAAATTAACAAAATTATCAGGCTTATCATATTTTCTAGTAAGGTTGGTAATTGTATTTTTGAATGCAGGCACTGGTTGCACTGCTGTAAACAATTTTGAAAAATAGTGAATTGTGAATTGACTAAAGATATTCTTATACTGAGGTCATGGTAAGTCGTTTTCAATTTTACTCTGTTCTAGATCACCAATCGGTAAGCAAAAATGTAACTGATATAATATATGGTTATTGTTTTGAGTTGTGGAATCCTACTTTGAACAGCACAGACTAGCGTATACGAATAACCCGATGTTGAATTCACTCATTTTTGTATCAATTTGTATAAAGTAAAACGCCAAATTATTGCAAGTTTAAATAGTCTGTGAGTGCAAATATCACAAGTTTGCTGCCAACAATATTGGGTAGAGAAAAAGTCTTTGGTTGCTTTGGCAAAACACTTTCGCGCCAATGTCATGTCAAATCAATTTAAATTTAATTGTATATATTATTTCTCAAGTTTTTGAAAAGCATCAAGCTTGAAGCTTGAAAGCTTGAAGAGAACTAACCTTTTGTTGAGGTCAAGGTGTGTTTCTATCACCTTGCGGATTCTACCGCGAATTCCTGAATTTCCAAAATGCGCGAAAAATGAAGTTTTCACCTCGTCGCATCGCTTCTTTCTGCGTTTATGTCGTCAAAACCGATGATCGGGCGCACAACCACAATGAACTCCGTTCCCTTCGCTTTCTACGATGCGGTCATCCGTAATCTCCGCAAAGGGTCCTTGGCTCACTGCAGCAAGCTGTCAGGACTCATCGGTGCTGTCGCTTCCAAAACTGCTCAAAAAATGGCTGATGAACGCATCTCAATCGACCACAAAGGGCGGTTCCGCGAAACGACTTATCGAACTTGGAGTGACCGCAGCGCAATCGCGTCGATTAATCCAAGTTACAGGAGGTGCACATCGTTTATCATCTGCAGATCTATCGAGGAGCCTTCAACTGACGATATTGTGGCCTATCAAAACGTTTCTCCTATTTATCTCTATTTCCACACGTCTACGATTAGCAAGGAGTTTATGGAACGCATCTATTCGCTGAGACTTGTCTCGCTCTTGCAATTTTATTCAGGCAGTGCCGACCTGATCCCTGGAATGATGAGAAACTTTGTGACCAAAAAGACGCTGAATTATGTTAAGTTTTTCCGTGACTACGTCTTTGACGAAGCAACTGAAACAGTGCTTCTGGACTTGCTAAAACAAGAACAATTTTTGTGGGTCACTCTTCCTGCAAAGTCCTCGACACTTAAGAGGATCATTGCGGAGTGGAAGGAGAATTCAGAGAAATTCATCGGAAAACGAGTCTTTACTCGAATGAAGTCCAACAATAAATATTATCAAGCAGAAGTTCAGGCGGGCCGCATTCGTGAGTGCACTGAAGACGAGAGGCGCTCTTTCAAACTGTACTATCCACGTGTAGGATGGAAGAAATTCCAAATTTCAACAAACCAGAAGGGCGGCACCATCTACTGGCGTTGTGACAAAACCCATGAACTGAATCTTCTGTTCGCTTAATTGTTCTTCGTGTTTTCTGTTTGTTTGATTTTTTTGTTTGGTTTGATTTGTTTGGTGTTTGAGTTAATCTGAAATAAATGATGTGTGCAATATCATGACCAACCAGTGCTATGTCACAAAACATGCCCGTATTAGCGCTCAAAGTCTTTAGGGGAGACCTGGCTCCGTTGAGCAATTTCAGAGAATTTTGTCGTTAGAATCTGTCCAAATCATTTTTTGCTCAGTGTCCACGTGGTTCTGCACTTATCAACTGTTAGTCCACGTTACTATGTTTGATCAGTGGTTACCATTGCTCTTACAAAAGTTATTGTTAAAGTTATTGTTTTTTTTTGCTGGCCGCAATCCTTATTTTTGGTTTTTAGAATCCCAATATTTCGAATTGAAAGTTTTTTTCAGGAAGAATAATACTATTTTTTATTTACTGATAAAGACGTTTGAATTTTAAAACTTTAAAAAGCTATTGATGACCGCAGCATTTGGAAATATTTCAGTACGTTTCAGAAAATTGTAACAAGCGACATTTGTGTCCCTGTGGTTGGTTGCATAATAACAGCAGCAATTGTTATTACAGACAGGAGAATTTAATAGCTCGAAAAATAAATTTTCCCAGATTTAATGTTTTTTGTCTTTATTTTGTATTTATTTTGTCATGCAATTTGTTTTCTCGTTTACCGAAATTGATTTCCACAGACCATCCCCCTCTATAATAAAGCGCAAACTGACGGGTATGTTTGTGTGTGTGTGTGTGTGTGTGTTTTCCGTCCGCACCGGCGTCATTCGAGACATTGAAACGACCGGTCGTTCAGAAAACTCAACACAAAAGAGACGACGCCACCGGGCATCGAACTCAGACACCGCGCACAACAGACAAACGCACTGGCAATCAGCCACCGCGCGCACGTCTTTCAAACGTTGCAATGAAGATAGATGTCAGGTGTCTCATTTTGCGACAAAGTTGTTTGTTTGTTTGTTTGCAAGAAGCAAAGTTAAGTAACGGATCAAAGTGTAATGAAATGGAAATTCTCCAAAAGTGCGCTGATAAGCTGTCGACTGCGAAAATGAAAACCGTCGTGATGTGCTTGCAATTTGCGCGCGCTGCAGTTGAGAATACAAAATTCAAGGTTTTCAAGATGGTTGATTACAATCAGAGTTAAATAAAGGCGCGGATGGCGCGCGCTTCAGCGTTTATTAGGAATATAGTGTCTGGTGTGTTTCACAACAATAATTTGTACTGTAGTATTTAAACGATTAAACCAGTAATTTGGCCCAGCGACGACGTGACATTTCTTTGTTCCTTTTCTTTGGTAATTTTTCTTAACTAGGTTAAAACTGTCTTTGGTGGAATTATGGTAATTGTATTTTTGATGGCCGCCATTGGATACACGGGTTAACAGTTTTAAAATTGTAATTTTTGCAGTTTGCAGCCCTGGTTTGCTGCAGTAAAGTGACTAGGAAATTTTCTTATTCTATGGTTATAGTAAGTTGTTTTTAATTTGACTGCGTTTTAAATCGTCTGAACACATGTGGTCTGAAACATCCTTTCCATTGTGATCATTTTAAAGATGAGGCTCACCTCACCAAAAACGGTAAGTAGGACAGTTCCCGATCTAACCGTTGTTTTCTGTCGCATCCTAGACTCTGGTGAATAGCACAGACTAGCGAATAACAATAGCCCACCGATGTTGCATTCACTTACACAGCGATTTATGGTTACGGGTTGAGTATCAATGTAAGTAGAGCCTACATATATGTATTAATAGTTCTAAAGTTAAAAATGTGAATGAAATTAGATATCCACGGTTTTCATTGTGTTCCTGGTTCTGTGCAGCTTTGAGTTTGAGCAACAGCAACAACAGCTTCGCTGCAATGTGTCAATTCGTATTTTTTTGTTGAGATGTAGCCGTTTCAGTGACTTTAAGTTGTTTTATTTTGCTATGAAGATTAGTATTTGGTTTTTTTGGCTCATTTACTGCAAGAAATAAAGAAAGAAAGAGGATTTATGGCGAATATTTTGAAATTGCATGTGTTGCATCAATTAAGTTGTACTCAAAAATTGTTTTTCAAACATTCAATTTCGTTCAATTTCAGTTATGAAAATTTCGGGAAAGGTTTTATAAACGGCTGATTCTTACCCAAGCAAATCAAAATATTTTTGGGAATGTGTGCGGTTTTTAATTTTTAACGTCTTATCATCGGAGGAGACTATTCGTTTCTTGGTTTCTTCAATCTGCTCCTCGACGTTAACATTTCCTAGAAGTGGACTGACTGATATGTGTCGGCGTTGTAACTTTGAACTGCATTCGCATTAATCTATGAACTGCGGCAACCTCGGATACTAACTTTCTCTAGAAGTGATCGGCAAGTTCCTATGAGATGCTGTGCGGAAAGAAATGGCAAAAGGTAAAATATTTTTTTCTTTTCTTGATTTTTGTATTTTACATCATAGATTTAATTTTTTACCTTAAATGACGTGTACACGTCATTTAAGGTAAAAACAGTTGTTTTGCATTTATTTGTTCTCAATTCTTTTGATTTTGTGCACTGGTGTTATGTTCCGAGAGCGCAACTCGCCTCATGACATTTTCTAGTGACATTTTCACAAACAGCAGTCATAGAAAGGCTCCTGCTTTTAAGGTTTCTAACAAAAAATGAAAAGTCATTTTTGGAATACGCCAATCAGCCCCAAGCCAACGATTGTTTATTGTTCAGTTTTTTTTACAGTCATAAAATGCAACTGCAAAAATCTGACGTCCACGCTTTTAAAATAGTCTGATTCTGAGTCATTTTCCTCTATTTCAGTCTTTTGAATCATTTTTCAGGGATTAGTTTGGATGGTTTTGAAAAATAATTTTTTAAATAAATCTGGAAACTTTGCTGTCTATTGTTTTTTTGCCAAAATTCCTATAATGTTTTTTTATTAAATCCAGAACTTCTTTTTGCAGCGTTCCGTTGCTTATTGTTGACTATGCTTATCAACGCTAACAATATTGTATTGTAACCATTCTATTTTTGCCTTCTCAACTACCAACCCCTAAAATACTTATGAACACACAAACGTTTGTTAGTCCAGTTGATCTGATTCGATGGTTTACCGAATTGCTTTACCGAAAATAAGCATTTTTGGTCATTGTGAAACTTAACTGACTTTTGAATTGCTGGCTAACTTAACCTTAAGAGCACAAATACGAAGATTATATAAAGAGGCAAATGATTAGTTCCATGCAGGTCTCCGTTTGCACGCGCAGACAGTTATTTTATAACTTTACAGCTGTTTTTTTTTTTGCATTGCATCGATTTGTTCCATGAATACATCCAGAGAGCCATGTGTTAAAAGCTTTTTTATTGCAAATTATCACATTTCATTTTGTGGTCCGGTTGCTGCTAGCACCTAGTTTGGTTCGAATTTCACAATGACGTAAGTAGGAAAGTAAGTACTCACATTTCTTGGAATTCAAAAAACCTGTAGAAAAATCCAGTTACAGGCACGCACAGAATAACTAAATCGACGTTGCTTCGTTGTAATATTTCAGTTTATTGTATTTTGAATTTATTTTATTGTTTTTGAGTACCATTGCATGCTATGCCGATTTGCAAGAAAAACTGGTTGCAAAGGGTTGAAGTTAAATTTTTGAATGATTGAAAATGATTAAGCAATTTTTTAACATGTTTTCAAATTGAACAGTATTATGGCCAATGAGGCCTGCAAATTTAATTTAATTGGTATACGCACAGACAATATTGCATGTTTCAGGACAATATGGTCGGAATCTGAGCCAGCTTCCGACTTCGCAAAAAGCAATGCGTAAATCGTAACTACGGTACTCTCGAAAATCAATGATTTCGCCGCGGGACAACAGGGCTGAAGTGGCGATCTTGCTCAAAACCGTGTTTTTCGGGGGTTTTATGTGAATCTGATGGTTCCCACATGCTTCTCGTACTCGATTTACCCTATTTCGGCCAAGAAATCATAAATTGAAGCCAACAGAGCTCCGAAAATTGTCAAACATCCATTTTTTCGTATTTTTGCGTTTGTCTTCTAATATTAAGTTGTATTGGTGGATTCTTGGCCGAATTAGGGTAAATCGAGTACGAGAAGCATGTGGGAAGCATCAGATTCACATAAAAACCCCGAAAAACACGGTTTTGAGCAAGATCGCCACTTCAGCCCTGTTGTCCCGCGGCGAAATCATTGATTTTCGAGAGTACCGTAGTTACGAATTACGCATTGCTTTTTGCGAAGTCGGAAGCTGGCTCAGATTCCGACCATAGTATGATCGGAAGATAAGGGAACGATAATGGTGCGTAGGGGTGGGTGGAAAACCCAGGTTTGATTAAGTGGTTAAGTTAAGTTTAAGTTTAAACAGGAGACAGTACAAAAAGATAGAACGAGAGAGTCAACGGGGAGGAGTTGCATCCGTTTGGATGAATTCCAGAGATTGAGGGCACAATGGGAGCACTGGGAGGAATGTGGACGGTGTAAAGGCGCTGCGCAGAGCGAACGATGTCTTCTTTCGTAAAAGAAAGAATTTCAATGAAACTTTCAAGAGATTTGACAAATTCAAAGGGATTTTCGGGGAACTTTAGAGGAGATTTGGGAAAGGCCATCATTTCTTCGGAAAACGGGAGGAAATCGGTTATAAAATAGCATAACGATTCAAGGTAGTCTTGAAATGCCGAAGCAGCTTCAACATCAAAAAGGGGATCGATTATGTGGTCAAAATTACGGTCACTGTCGTCATCGTTGTCGTTGTTGTCGTCATCGGCGGTCGTCGCGGACGGGGCGAGGAGTGAGTCATCACATGGAGCGGAGGAATGCTCGCCGTCGCTATCTCCGTGGAGATCAGCTTCAGCGGCTTCAGAACAGGCGATCGATTGGTCACAAGAGGAAATTTCTTCGATTTTCTTCTCGCTGACGACTTCTTCGGGAGTAGATTCTTTCAGAGAGAGACGTTCCTCTGCAGACAGGGAACGTCGGACGAAAACACTTTTGAAAGGCGACGATTTCAACAGAGGTGATCGCCGGATGGCGTTTTGCACGTGTTCGGGGAAAGGAAGGAGCACTTTGAGTAGACGCGAGCGTTGACTGCGCGACCCAATACGGCAACAGGTGACTTCGGACGGCCTAACTTCGACTTCAAGACAATCGAGGATGCCCAGGACAGACTGATAATCATCTTCGGCGCGTTGCAAAGAGCTTGTGGACTCAGATTCGGAGAGGTTTCGAACGATAAGGACTGATTCTTCGGCGAGTTCGGTCGGACGGTAGGTTGAATAACGGGAAAGGACGGGTAAAATATCGGGAGAAGAGGATTCGGACTGAGAAGATTTGACGAAGGAATTGTTACAAAAATTGGTCATGATTACAGCAAACGGAGAGCGGGTGAAGAGCCGACCGAGCGGCACGGAGACAAGACAGCGAATGGCAAACGTAATGAAAAGTCGACAAAACGTCTAAATGTGTCGTATATGGTAGCAGGAGTCTCTCTTCAAGCTGTTTTGTCCAAGTGCTTTTTATTTTTGCGTGCTGCCTTCACTTTTTTCAGATGAAATTTTGCGGTTACACACACACGGTGCAATTAAATCCTGATATGCCATTGTATCAGACTGTTTGTAGTTTCTATTGTTTTGCTAGTTAACACATGATGACTTTCACATTCCAAAGTTTTTGTGGAGTGTTTTTAACTAACCGTTCAATTACCAAATTTTTGAACATCAATTGAATGCACATAGCACATATTGAATCCGTAAACTAGAAATAATCATATTAAGTATTTTTGTGGATTTGAATTACTCTTGTTTTGTTTATTCTGAGTATTTTCAAACAAGATTCCGGAATTTCAGTTACAAAATCACACGAAGAAACTTTCCTTTCTCAATTTTTCCTGTTTCTTAGTTTTCAACGCTTTATTACTAGCGTGGTCGGCGCCTCAAGGATCAATGTTAATAGCGTTATCTTTATTGAAAAATGTTACAAGCAATTTTTGTTGACCCAATTGATGTTCTCTGTAACAATGTAAAATCTCGATTTGTAACGATTATTTTTGTCTTCAACGTTTTAAAACGGGTCGGGACGCAAAGAGATCACCGTACTTGCTTGCTCTTGCTGTACGAGGTAATAATTGATTCAACTTTTAGCAATCATTTTATTTTTTTACGTCAAACAGACATTCAGTAGCACACAAAAGGCGTCAACGAGCTTCAAATCGTTAGTAAATCTTGTTTATCGGATCTCCCACAAAACGGCTTCTTACTCTCATTTGAGAATAAGAATTTTTTTTTTTTGCATTTTACTCTCTTTTCTTTGCGACTAGGTCTGAATTTTTAAATTTTTGGGCGTTTGATGGCTTTCTCCACAACACATTTTATAGTTTTTTAAGAGCAATTTAAGTTATATTAGTTTGATGTCTCTTTGAAACAAATTTTATTAATAAAGATGTCTCTTGTCGTGTCTTAATTTTTGTAAACCAATATCCCATATTTGTTTTCATGAATTTTTACGTTAATTTCAGTCTTTTAAACACGAATCCATAAAATTCTCAAATGCAAGGCGTTACGTTCACTTATACGACGCGCACAAATGAAGATACGTTTTTGCTCACTTGCACTACTGTATTTTTTGGCAGTTTTTATTTAGTCCTTTGACAGTCCTTTGACTTAAAAAGGAACAAAAGATTACTCACTTGTTACTAGGTTGTTAGAAAACGCAAGCCAAGGTTCTCCTAAGACTATTTTTGGTTCTTCCTATCTGGGCCCATTGGCTTTTGCTATTTTCTGCCGCATCAGATTGAAGATATTTTTATTTGACTTCTTAGACCGTTTAAAAATGTTGAAAGTAACTATGAATTTATGAAATGAGTTTTTATGGGTTTTACAAGACAAAGCAATATGCAAGCAGATGCTGCAGTTCATTTCAGGTTCACATTCAAATTCACTTAGACTTAGAAATGTCTTTCATTGAGGTCTTTCAGTTTTTGAGTTTTACACTTTTTTTCTAATTTCGATCCAACCAGATAACTTTTAGTTTTCAGTTAGCTTTTAGTTAGCTATTAGCTTCAAAACAAAGAAATAAATTGTAATAA
>MQUG01003964.1:0-13180 GCA_007213375.1 Steinernema feltiae | reverse complement strand
TCTATCTGCAGCTCATAGCCGTGTCATGCGTTGCTGAATTTTTGCACGATGATTGTGAAGGTAGTAGGAGCATAATCGATTACTTGGTACGAAGCGGCTCCATACGATTTTTGCTAGAATCAGTGTGCACACCCAACATGATGGATTCAGCCAAAATTGAAGATATTGAGAAAGTTTCAGTCTATTTTAAAGCTGTTATGGTAATCAACTGCTTTCAATGATTTGTGTGTTAATAGGTCTGCTTGTAGGCTTTGTTTGCCCGCATCGCTGTCACTCCTATCGGTTGGCAGTCTCTTGTTGAGCTGGGCGCACTCACACGCCTATCCAGGTTTTCATTTTGGAGACACGCCCCCGATGAGCTGTATTTAAAGCCTGAGACCGTTTCACAGTATGTCCTGTCGTTGTTCGATTCCATGATCATTCCGCATCTTTAGGTCACACACCCTCTCCTCCGTATATATGGGTATCTGCTCCGCTGTCCTCCGACTTTCACTCGCTCACCAGCAGTTCAAAGATTGGGAAGGAATCTTCGCAGAGGTTGTTGCTTGCCACAACGTCCACCTTTACCGTCATCGCACTTTCAGGTTGTTTCTCCCCTATTCGCTCAGAAAGACGCAATTCAACAACTAATCAGAGCGAAGATAAAGCACAGCGCTGTTCGATTAGCCGTGCAGATAATTTGCCAGTTTTCCGAGAAAGATCAGATTGTCAGCTGACGACGATTCGTTCGTCAAAAACATAATTGCGTACGAAAAGATGGAAGCAAAAGCAAAAGAAGAAGAAGAAGCAATGTCGTATTGAATTTAGTTGCTTTCTATTATTATTGTTATATCTGTTATGTTATAAATTTTGAGTTCCAGTTGAGATGATCGCCCATGCCGGCGGCGGCGGTGGAGCCAGTGTAGTGTGCATGAGATCGACAGAGAATCTGTCTTTCCTTCGTCGTACAAGATCAAACTGAGGTCGCGCAGAACGCTCGTGTCATGTGAGCTACAAACGTTTCCAAAATTACAATGTCGAATAATTTCGTCATCCGGCTGCCAATTCAGCTGACAACCAATCGTTTGAGAGCAATAGTTCAAACGATTGACCTGGGGAAGAACGCCAATTTGGCTGATTTTTTTGAAAAAGACTGAGAATGGAAAGCATCGGAAAAATAGCAACAAAAACCAGCATTTCCCACAGTAAACATTGCCAACTCAGGCAAGATCATGTAGTCCTGAGGTGGCGACGTTCGGCACTCTTTATTTACGTTTTTCGCAGGCACGGGAACCGGCGCCCGGTACGACGTTTATCGTCCCGCCGCTTTCGTCCCGCAACATATCTTTCGCAGAATGTATCAATTGTGTGCAGAATCTGTCGCAAATAGACTCTAACGCTCGCTCGCGCTCAGTTGTCAAACTTTAAGCTATATTTATGTCCTATTTCAGAATAATGTCCTGCAACAACAACACCACCAAAGCACCCGACGACTCTGACTCATCAGTTGAGTTTGTTGATGCCGTCAGCGCTGGATCGTCGGTATTGGTTGCTCCTCCGTCTCCACAACCACCTCAGGTCTCTGCTGAACCGTCAACCTCCTACCCTTTGAACGGCTCCTTTCTTCTTCAAGGCCGATTGGAAATCGCCCAGCGCAAGAAACCCAAGGTGACAGCAGCAAACCTTACGAAGCCCCGTCGTTCAGTCGAGTTTTTGTTCGCGGATTCGCCCGTAACGCTTCCGCACCCGGTTAGTTTAGTCGTCATTTGTTTTTGGCTAATATTTTAATTACAGAACGGAAGTCAGCTGTACGCGAAGTACTGAAAGGTTCTATTTATCTACCTAATGGGCCGAAAAGTTTGATTCGAGCCATAAAAGCTTCCAATCTTCGTCGACACCGCGCATCTGCCAGCATTGAATTTGGACATCGTTTACAGTCGGGAGACTTTGCGATGCTCACAAATCTATTTGGAAAACGCGGATTGAAAGTTGTCGTAGATCAATCCAAAGACTACAATGAGAAGCTTGATCGTCGGAATGCAGCACATCAGGAACAACAAGAGAATGCCGCCAAGAATGCCTTCAAAAAAATGAAAAAAAGTGAAAAACGTGCCGAAGCGGTAGCTAACAAGATGAACAACGTGTAAACAAGTGTGACCACCGTGTCAAATAAATTCTCGTCTCCTTGACTGTTTCGTTTAACTTTAAAAAGCTTTGGGTAGTTGTTGATTACCACACTTCAGATAGCATTTGCGCTGATAGGGACGGCTAATGTAAATGTGGAACGGGAAAATCCCGGCGGCGACTTGGTAGTGGCGAATTAACCAGTGGCGAGTTGTTCTCACTCACTTAATGATGCTTGTAATCTCTTTCAATCACAATATCTCAATCACAATCACAGTTCTCCCCTAATGAAAGTCGTAATTCAGCATGCTTTAACATTCTCTCTATTGTTGTCTGTCCTGAATTAATCAAATAAGACACAAATTAGTAAACAATAATTTCTTGTTATCCGCACACATCTTGACCGACACCACACGAGAGACGGATATCGCGGAAGATTCTAAAGAAACGAGATCACTAATGATACGGTCTATAAAAGAGCGCTTACCCTTCAATTTCCGGGGCGGTCCGGGTGAACTCATGTTCCATCAGTTTGTATTTTTTGTTTGTCACCAATTCGATTGCAAAAACTAAAAGACCCCAAGGATGTGGGCGACAGACGACCAACCTTTCCAACAACACTCTAAACAGCACCATCGAATAACCAGATCAATCTACCGTAACTCACCGAACAATGATTTCTCGAACGCGATAGCTTTGCTTGAGGAACAATGCGAGCAGAGCGACCAAGAAGTAATGAGTTTGGACGTTCGGATACCGTATCTGGTTGACAATCGCGCTGATTAGGTGGTAAATGCCTTCAGAATCCATCTCTTCACACAGGGCGCTAAACACGGTCATCACTCTCCCGTAGGATATCGTTTCATCAGAGATTTCAACAGGGATTCGCTGGTGCTCTTCGATTTCAAGAAATCCGAGGCGCAACACCATTGAGCACATTATTGGCAAATCGTAAACAGATTCAAAACCTTTCTTGGTTCTACTCTAAAAGATAAATATTTGCATCGTTTCACGAGTTCATTGAGTCTACCATAAGGAGACCGCGAAGTCCGTCAGCGGTTTCGGATTGTCCAAAAAAGAAATTATGAAGTTTCAGCTCCAAATCGGTAGACAGAGGTACTTGGAGATCGTAGTTTACATCAGGATCTTCATGCATTTCGGGAAGTTGGCTGAAGGAGGCGAAATCCAGAGAGAAAGGGTCAGGGAGCACCATCCGCTTCGGATACGCGCAGAGAATCATATTCCGCAGTTGGATGCAAGGAAAAGGTACGAAAGACGTAAGAATGTTGGCGTTTTGGTAGAGAACGTCCGGGCAGTACTGTATCTTCATCACCAGATGCATCACTTTCTGTAACATGCGCAGGAATAGCGACTATTCAGGCTGGTTGCGATGAGCTTACATTATTGAAATCCATTCGCTTCTCATTAATCACACCTTGCGCCGACATAAAGCGCATGCACTGCGCGAGAAGACGCGCGTAGAGGGGTCGACTCTTGTGCAGATCTTCAGCTTCCAGTAGAGCCATCATGATGAGATGTGTGCTTCCCACAATCTCCAACCATGAGCTGGCAAATTTGGGCAAGTTGCACGGTTGAAGCAAGGTGAGAAGACGGCTAAACAGGCACCGTAATTTTAGAACAAGCAGTTAACGTTAAACTCACGCGTATGAATCCACCACATGGAAAACATAGGATGAGTCGTGCTGGCAGATTTTGGCTTGATTATTCAGGAGCGACAGGAAGAAGTGCATATGAGGCAGCCCGTCCATAATTTCGCAGTCGAAGATTGTAATCTTGGCAGCCAGCATGAGAACGCTTCGCAGATAAACTCCACGACTCTCCTTGTCGTCGTATGTGCACACCATCAATTGACTGAAGAGAGGAAACAGCTAAAACCGCATGAAATGCAGAAATTTGACAAACCTAAAGAAGCCAGATAAACATTCCATTTTCTGCTTTGCCATCTCTCGATAGACACCGTCGTCGCCCTCGGTCAGCAGCTTCAGACAATCGCAAATCGTTGAATTCAAGATGTTCTTCATGAATCGATCCATCGATTCCTGCTCGCTCAACGCTCCCAATCCGTTCAGCTGACAAATAAGAACCATCAAAACAATCCGAAGAAACCAAGTTGCATACTTTTCTAACGACCAGCACTATGCTCGCGCTCACTTCTTCATGTTTCCGGTCACTTTGACCGTATTCCTGATACCACTCCTCGACAACGTCGTATACTTCACCCGACGGCGACGTGGGCCTGCTGAAGACGCTGTCCGCATACGTTAGTGAACTGTCCTCATCGCAGGAGCTCGAACCCGGTACAGACATTCTGAAAGCATCTTGTATTTCCCCGTATTTAAAACATTTAATTTCAGTCAAGTTGCGGCAAGATCGCTCCAAAATGCAGAACAAATTAATTAACATTCACGAAGAACATGCGCGAAAATAAAAAATGCACGGAATGGCGCAAAAATGTAAAATAAATTGGAGACGACCACGTGGCAACGCGATGTGTGGCCAACGGGTGGTGATTTAACCGCATTGTAACAGGGCAATCGCTGTCAGATATCTTTCCTCGCCGGGAAGAGACTGCATTGCTTCATTTGATCGAAATATTCCCGTGATGTGTTGGCGTTGAGGTCCGATCGGAGAAGTTGCATTCGCAGATGTCAATCCCGATGCTGCTCGTTCGCCTGCCTTTGCACCGGCCGATCCTCGCTCCGTCCATACGTTCTTCCGCTCATCGACTGCTCTGTTGGCGATTGGGGATTGCGCGCACTCCGTCCGAACCAGAGTACGAAGGCACCAAGAATCAGCAAAAAGCGAATCGAGAAGAAGCGAACGGCGTGAAGAGAAGCAGAAAAGAAAAAAGGTCGGAACGTTGCACACGCGCAATTCCACCGCAAAACGAGAGCTCAATTGGTTTAATTAGTCATCCTGTTTATTTTGGAGGTTCACTGGCCAGTGGAGGAAACCCACTCCACGAGCGCTAAGTCGAATGGTTCATTGTCATCATTGCCCGACACCCAATGTTGTTTCGCATCGCTTTTATTTTTTCAGATATTTTCAGGCTTGTCAGATCCACTTGCAAAAATTAACGCATTTTACGGTACACTTGTTTCGAATATGTGTGTTGGCTACTGGTTGTGAAATTAAACGGTCGCCCTGGAGCTCATTTTTGGCTTCGTACTGCGTGCGACCCAGGTGACAGAGACGCGCCTGACTCCTCCACGAGCTCTTGATACATACAGCGATTCCTTTCTGGAAGAATTTCGCGCTATCGCGAACTTACCGCTCGAGAGTTGATGCCGAGGATGCAGACGAGCAGCGCCTACAGGCGACGGAGACCCGGAAATTAACCAACCGCCGAATCATCTTTAACATCGAAGGGATGAATGGAGGAACCAAAAACGTAAAATAAATCAGAAAAACGCTTAAAGAGGAGTAGAAACAGAAACAATGTTACAAAAGTGTTTAATGAACTAAGCGTATAAATTCGAAAGAGAACTCAGGAAGCGGAATAAGTGCTGAACTTAGAACCAGGTGCTAAAGCATCATCGCATTTCCAGTTCAGGAGATCAAGTGTAATGGTCCTTCGGCGGATTTGTGACAAGGGCGCGTAGAGAGCCGGATTCTAAAACATAACATTGCAAAGAAGCTCAAGAACATCAACTTACAGGATTTAGAAAACATGACGGAGAATCCTTTGGCCAATTTATGATTTTGTTCGCCACTAATGTTTGTACCAAATCGGATGGGTGAATACCTGTGCTGTGACTGAGTTCCTTTATATTAAACACGGCTTCCTTGTTGTTTCTCATTTTGCGAATATGGGCAAAAATTACCGCCTTCCAGTAACTTCTGTAGGTGAGCAACCCCAAATCCGATAAAGGATGCTCTGGAGATCCTATCTTCTTTTCGCGTAATGAAAGTTGATAACCTTAACATGACATACTGACTGGAGTAAAAATATACGCAAACTAACTGAGATCAATTAATAGTTTAGCGTAGCCGGACCGACGAACAAAGGGAAGAATCAGAAGGCAGCTAAGGTTATTGTTTTTGCTTGGACACTTTTCCTAGAATAATTGTTTGCGAAATAAAAAACAAATACTACTCAATTAGCAAACCTTT
This sequence comes from Steinernema feltiae, assembly GCA_007213375.1. Taxonomy (NCBI): domain Eukaryota; kingdom Metazoa; phylum Nematoda; class Chromadorea; order Rhabditida; family Steinernematidae; genus Steinernema; species Steinernema feltiae. The sequence continues at coordinate 6,943 of MQUG01003964.1, read as the reverse complement.
GAAAAATAGCCTCTCATTACGAATCCACGGGTAGTTCTTTGACATAAGATGTAGAACATGAAGTTCTCTACTTCATGGTGCAAAGTTTTCGACGAAAGAAATATCTTTGAGAGCAAGCACAGCTGTCGACAATATTCGCGTTCTACTAACCCATCGACTTCGAAAATTGAAACCGTGTCAGTGATTTCTCGATAAATTTCGAATCCAGGTGGATGCCGCCATTTGCACATCTGCTGAAAAATACGTGCGTAAGGAGTAGCTATCCAGATCCCTTACTTACAGCATGATTTACATATTCCGTGAAGATGTGGAATGGACATAGACAAAATGTACAGACGTACATGTCTGGTGCGTTTCTGATTTCCTCTGGATACGGAGACATGTACCGGCATTTGGTCCTTCCATCACCGAATGTGATATACTGGTTGCGTTGACACTGAGAAGAAGTGGGCTGCGGCTGGCACGGGTGCAGCAATAACTCGGGGGACGGACTAGCGTCATCTTCACTCATTTTTTTCGCTTGCAGATACCTGAGAGATGGTAAAATAAATTTCCGCGAAACAGATTATGTACTTACAAATTCCAGTCGTGATCAGTCGTAAGAATAGGTATGCCGTCGTTTGCTGCGGTTGCATCCTCCGATGTACTTGGTCGTTTGGCAGACGAGGTTTTCAAGACATTTCTATTCTTGAACATGTCCAGCATGTCGTTGTGTATCTTGTCGCGTTCCACCTGAAGATCAGGGTTCCACTGCTCCTTCATATGATTCATATGACTCTTTCGATTTTCCGATTTCCCCCGCACAGACTTCGTCTTTTTTTCGACAATCTGGAGTCCTGCAAAAGCAAGCTCTGCTTCAGCCGGCACACACACATCACAGAGCCAGTCATCAAATCTATCCGGAGTTGGCGGCGCACACGATCCATGGAACGCTCGACCACAGCGATAGCATGCGCGATTCTGTGCATCATCGATGAATTTCAAACAGTCAGGGTTTGCGCAAACAGTGCATCTGGCGCAGACCCACCGGCCACGAACAATGAAGCTGATGTTCTCGAATCCAAGGCACTGCTGAGTGAAATGGACTTCCGCTGGACATCGGGAGCATTTGATGAATTCGCCTTCTACTTCACCGCACACGCGACATTGAGACTTGAATTCTTGCTTTCCTTTCTTCTTGACTGCGCGAGTCTTCATAGGCGATGACAGCTTTCGCCGCTTCACCCGTAGCGCTGCCACATTCTTCTTCAAGGCCGCCATATTCTTCTTTGGCACCGGTACATTCTTCTTTAGCGCAGGCACAACATTCTTCGTCAGCCCACTGCATTCTTCTTTAGTGCAGGCACATTCTTCGTCGGCGCCACTGCATTCTTCTCTAGCGCAGGCACATTCTTCGTCGGCGCCACTGCATTCTTCTTTGCGCAGGCACATTCTCCGTCGGCGCCACAGCATTCTGCTTTAGCGTCCCCGCATTCCTTTCCGCGCGTTTCTTCGCCTTTCGCCGTCTCTTTACCATTTGAGAAGTAAAACACTGGAAATAGTGACAAATGTACTAATTTAGTTAAACGGCAAAATAATAAAAGCACCACGACTGCGCGCCATTTTTATACGTGGGCGATCTCTCGACCAACCAAAACAGTCGTCCGAGCAAAGGCGACAATGCGAAAAACAAAACACACTTCACTGATGACATATTTAGTCGGCAAAGTGCATGACAAATAAATCGATTGCCTCATTAATTGAACAGCCACACCTGACTTGCCCCTAACATCGCCGGTCAATGGGCGATCGTATAATTCCCAATTATTCCGCGCGGGACCTAGACGAATTCCGAATCGCCGAAAATGTCGGCAGTTCGGCTCCATGTTTTGACAAGGCGCGAAAATCGCGAACACATGTGTCAACAAACGTGATGATTCGGAAGATCTCTCACAAGGTCCGATCGGAGAAGTTGCATTCGTAGACGTCAATCGCGATGCGGCTCGTTCGCCAGCCCTTGCACCGGCTCACCGGCCGATCCTCGCTCCGTCCATACGTTCTTCCGCTGATCGACTGATCTGTTGGCGATTGGGAATTGCGCCCAGTCCGTCCGAACGAGAGTACGAAGGCACCAAGAATCAGCAAAAAGCGAATCGAGAAGAAGCGAACGGCGTGACTGGAAGCAGAAAAGAAAAAAGGTCGGAACGTTGCACACGCGCAATTCCACCGCAAAACGAGAGCTCAATTGGTTTAATTAGTCATCCTGTTTATTTTGGAGGTTCACTGGCCAGTGGAGGAAACCCACTCCACGGACGAGCGCTAAGTCGAATGGTTTGTCATCATTGCCCGACACCACAATAATGTTTCGCATCGCTTTTATGAAAGCGGAAGAGTTCTATTAGTTTTCCGCACTGGCGCCGCAGGCGAGAGATTCAGGGACAACAGAGAATCCAACAGCTGATGCTGTGGAAGAGCTGGGTCAGAGCATCGTGGTGGAAGAGCCTGCTCAATCGGATCTATTGCAATCTCGTTTATTTTGGCGCGAAACGATAAATTCTGTAATCTCTATGTACAAACAGCTCTATAAATTATTATTTCTCCTTCTTCTCGACCGCCTTCTTGTTCCTCGATGCTTTCATGAAGTAGTTGTTGACAAAGAATTGGACGAAGAGAAGTGCGAATGTCGCGTAGATTATGAACGCCAAGTAGAGGTTCGCCATGCTCTGCTGACAGCTGGAATTGCAAAATTAGATCAAAATTCCGCGCGATCACTCACCTCCGAGCTTCATCTAGTTTCACCTTGTACACGATGAAGGTGACCGCTACTCCAGCGAGCATCTGACCGAGCTGGATGCTAGTGACCGTCATAGAGATCCACTTTGGCGGCTTCACACCACTCGCCGTCACCGCGTAATACGTGTACATGACGGAGTGCGCAAAGTAGTTCATGACGATGAAAATGCGTCCCAGGAGCGGTGTGCTCCGCGCCAGAGTGCACAGTGTAGATGAGGACCGCCGCATGATGGTAGTAGTGGAGAAAGATGAGCGGCTTCTTCCGTAGAACGATGAACAGCGTGTCGCCGAGTTCGACGACTTTGGAGGCTGCGAAGAGAAACGACCAGAACGCAGCGACGCCGTTCGGGTGAACGGAGTAGCACAGAAGGCGATAGTAGTCGTCGTGCAGAAGGGAAAACGCAAAATCCTAGAAAATAAAGGGTGTTTAGTATATAGGAGATGCGGCACAGTTAATTAGCCCCAGGAATACAGCCCTGGATTTAACAAATAAACACGTTCATTGACCTCCACAAACAGGAATAACAGAATCAACGCTCACCTCAGAGAACCTCAGAAATCCGACAATACTGAACAGCGCCAATGTAGCATTCCACAGGAACAGCGGCGTCTGCAGCTGAAACGCCGGCCGATCCTTCATCCATAGTTGAATCGCCTTGATCACCGCAAAGTAGAGAGCGGAGATGGTGATCGTGTGATGCCAGTAGCGCTGCAGAAATAGAGTTATCTCGATCGGATTATCGATGCGCTCGAAGGGAGAGAGTACCTGAAATCAGCTGACTATAGAACGGCGGAAACGAGCGAAAATAGACCCACTTGTAGATGTAGTCATTGTGGAGAGATGAAGAGTCGTTCTTCTGGTAGATCTCGAATCGATTGAGTTCGGCAAAATCGAACATTTTGGGCGTGTGCAGCACACTCAAAGGTCGCCTCGAATCCTTTTATACGAGAACAAGATGAGATACAACGAGGCCACGCGGAATGATTTCGTTTCTTTTCGAGGTCGAAGCGGTCGGCGATGGACAAGAAACGTGTCAATTACAGAGGGCAAAAATCAAGATTGCACTTGGGAATCGCGACGGATTAGCCTAGGAATAATTTCACTTTGTTTGACACTAATGATCAGCGGAATGGCGGAGGTTGTTTGTTGCACCACTACAACCGCGTCAATAAGTAGGTCAATCTAATGTTTAAAGGAGCGCGGCAGCGCAGTTTTAAGACACGTCGAAGAATTGTGACGGCGCACAAGGAGATGTCGAGGATCTACGAGTATTTTGGCGGATTCGCGACACAAACAAATTGACGCGTAGAAGTGAAACCGAAAAGAAGATGTTTTCGTTGGTCAGCAGCGGAGGCGGCAGCGAAACGACGTCGAAGGAAACGGATCTCTGGAGACGAAGAGAAGGCTGTACGTGGTGACCCCGATTTCACTCGGCCGCCGCAACCAGAGATACGAATCACCTTAGGTTCGAAAAGGAAAGTGAGAACAGGTTCAATTGTCGTTGATTGTTCGCGACCTTCGTGATTCGATTTCACAATTGAAACAATCAGTCTTAAAAACGCGGTCCGTGTGAACCCGGGAATTCCAAACCAGTAAAGAATTTAAACTATAAACATAACAAACATCTGGAATTAAACAATAAATTATCGATTCGTATCCTAATTCGGTCTTCTCAGTACTTGAGCGCTTCCTTTGTGCAACGAGCCTTGACGGTCCTGTCGGTCTGATCGATGATGATCTCTTCGATCTGCTTCTCTCCGCTCATCATTCGAAGCTAAACAGGATCAGTCAAATACGGGATTATACGAGATATCGCCTACTCTGCTCCGGGATCCAAGAAAATCGCTGCCAGCGTTCGGCTCTTTCAGCGCTTTTTCGTTCTCGGTGATGCACCGATTGATCAGCTGCATCCTTTGTTCGCGCAATTTCGAAAGCTACAATATATGTGAATCACAAGATTAATTATCCCTGATAAAGGACAAACAGACCTGTTTCTCGATTTCCTTACACGCATTGTCAGCTTCGGTAGTGAAGGATTTTGTAGGAATGGCACTGTTCAGTTGGAATGGGATTTTCTCCTCATACTGTCGCAATTTACGCAACATGGCCTGAAGCGATTATAGTCGTGAGGCTAAGGATCAAGACTTTCGCTTGCCTCAAAAGCGGACAGATCTTTGCAGTCGACCTCTCCGATGAGATCGTTATTGGCAGCGTTGGCCCCCGTCATGTGGAAGATGCTTAATCTGAAACGGGTCAGTTTGAGAGTAAGCAACAAAATATTGCGAACAGCGATCAATGCTGACAAGTTTGCCACGCGATGATGTCTTCAAACATCGTGTTAAATTAATCAATAAAAACACGAATAATATATTTGATAGAAGCATCAAGTCTTTGCTGGAACTGGCTGAAATACGCCTACAAAAACGATTGGAAGAGGAGCTTCAAGCAAATTCCAGAGGAAAACAGCCATCTTTAAGAAACAGCACCGCAAAAATTTAAAACAATTGTGAAATCGTGGTGGGATCATCAATAAATCACAAGCAATCTTCTGGTCAGTTTAGTTGACGGCGTATTCTGCTGATGAGATCTTTTTCTGAATCTTCAACTTGTATGACCGAGCGAAGACAATAGAACTCTCCGCTTTCAAAAAGCATGCGAATCCGAGGGACGTGAGCAGTGATGAAAACATCGACCTGAGCTCGTCTTGAGTGATTCCTCCACTGCAATGAACTCCAAATAGATGACTAATGAGCTTGAGCTCTCGTTTTGCGACAGGATTTTGAACTTTACATTTTTATTCAACGAAGAGATCAATAGTCGCTCATCAACCGATTCCCCACACAACTTGCAATCCTCCACGGGTCGTTGGACTAGTTCGCCGCTCCGCTCCTCTTCGTGGAGACGCGATTCGAGTGAGCGCAGCGCAGCAGCAGAAGAAGAAAGCAGAAACAGCAGAGGAAGATGACTCCGCCGACGATGGGCACGATTACGAGCTCGTTCTGTTCTCTGAAACGAAGATTGAGGTTAGAAATGGGACCGGCGAAGCTCACTTGTGCATATTTGCCGATCAACCGATCAACGGCGATGAAATGGAACTGAATGAAACTGACTGAATCGCGCTGCTCGCGAGTAGGCAGCTTGACCAAGTCTCGCCATTTTCCACGTATCTCCTTGAGTTCATGCGTTCGGATCAGAGAAAGCGGTTCTTGGACCTGCGTACCGCACTCATCAAGGCGGACCTGTGACTTGTTTGTCGCATTTTCGTTATTTTGTGGCCACCACCTGACAGGGTGGTTCTTCGTAGCTGCTCTTCGCACAAGCAAACAAACCTGACGATAAGCGACCAACGCAACCACAACACAGCATCGTGACTTCTCGGGCATCGAAGTTCACGCAAACAACAAAACAGAAAACGCGGTGAGACCACTTTTTCGACCTTTGGGTGCCAAAACGGTCTCTTTACGACCGCGCCGCTTATCAATCCTTCAAAGATCACGTAGTGACGTCCGGAGGTCATTGGCAGCGGCATCGAAACGTATAATTTTGTTTACAACGCCCGAACGCCGGCGGCGGAGATAAGATAACGCCGCGAGCACTTAAGAGTTTCAACCGCGTTCCTCCGGCACAGATCATGTTGCTCCGGAACGCGTTCTTCCTTCTCGCTCTCGTCACCGCCGCCGCCCTCGCCGGCTCAAGCTCTTCGTCGTCGGAGGAGACGAAGATCAAGAACAAGCGCGAAAGTGCGTCGAGGTGATCGAGCGGCCCTCGAAGGGCGACTGCATCCTCATCGAGTCGCTCAAGAGCTTCATCGCCACAATCGAGGTGGAAGTGGAGGTGAAAGCGCAGTTCGAGGCGCTCATCAACACGATCAACACGAAAATCATCCTGAACGAGGCGCTGCAGCCGTTGGAGGTGTTTGTGCAGGCCAGCTACCGCCTCAAGGCGTTCCTGCTGCGCTACGCGGTGCTGCAGACGCAATCGAGTATCTGGCGATTGGACAATGGGGATTGGTGAACGATCTGTTTGTGATCTCCGTTCAGGTGAGCGAAATCTGCATTTTCGAGCTGATTTTCTAGCGCGTGCACTGTTTCAGATCAAAGGAGAAACCGCGGAGAGTGTGATCGTCGAGGACAGCGGCGACTGCGAGTTGGTCGTCGCGCTGCTCAAGTT
>MQUG01003962.1:0-30824 GCA_007213375.1 Steinernema feltiae | reverse complement strand
AATCTTCTGGTCAGTTTAGTTGACGGCGTATTCTGGCTGGCGATGGAGATCTCTGTTCTCCCTGAATCTTCTTCAACTTGTATGACCGGAGCGGAAGCACAATAGAACTCTTCCGCTTTCAATAAAAGCAATGCGAATCCCGAGTGGACATGGAGCAGTGATGAAAAACCATTCGACCTGGAGCTCGTCCGTTGAGTGGATTTCCTCCACTGGCCAATGAACCTCCAAATAGGATGACTAATTGAGCTTTGAGCTCTCGTTTTGCGACAGGATTTTGAACCTTCTACATTTTTTATTCAACGAAGAGATCAATAGTCGCTCAATCAACCGATTTCCCCACAACAACTTGCAAATCCTCCACGGTGGTCGGTTGAGACTGAGTTTCGTCCGCTTCCGGCTCCTCTTCGTGGAGAACGCGATTCGAGTGGAGCGCAGCGCAGCAGCAGAAGAAGAAAAGGCAGAAACAGCAGAGGAAGATCACTCCGCCGACTATGGGCACGATTACGAGCTCGTTCTGTTCTCTGAAACGAAGGATTGAGGTTGGAAATGGGACCGGCGAAGCTCACTTGTGCATATTTGCCGATCAACCGATCAACGGCGATGAAATGGAACTGAATGACAAAGTTCTGACTGAATCGCGCTGCTCGCGAGCAGCAGTTTGACCCAGTCTCGCCATTTTCCACGTATCTTCTTGAGTTCATGCGCTCGGATCAGAGAAAGCGGTTCTTTGGCCTGCGTACCGCACTCATCAAGGTGGATCCTGTGACTTGTTTGTCGCATTTTCGTTATTTTGTGGCCACCACCTGACAGGGTGGTTCTTCGTAGCTGCTCTTCGCACAAGACAAACAAACCTGACGATAAGCGACCAACGCAACCACAACACAGCATCGTGACTTCTCGGGCATCGAAGTTCACGCAAACAACAAAACAGAAAACGCGGTGAGACCACTTTTTCGACCTTTGGGTGCCAAAACGGTCTCTTTACGACCGCGTCCGCTTATCAATCCTTCAAAGATCACGTAGTGACGTCCGGAGGTCATTGGCAGCGGCATCGAAACGTATAATTTTGTTTACAACGCCCGAACGCCGGCGGCGGAGATAAGATAACGCCGCGAGCACTTAAGAGTTTCAACCGCGTTCCTCCGGCACAGATCATGTTGCTCCGGAACGCGTTCTTCTTTCTCGCTCTCGTCACCGCCGCCGCCCTCGCCGGCTCAAGCTCTTCCGTCGTCGGAGGAGACGAAGATCAAGAACAAGCGCGGAAAGTGCGTCGAAGTGATCGAGCGGCCCTCGAAGGGCGACTGCATCCTCATCGAGTCGCTCAAGAGCTTCATCGCCACAATCGAGGTGGAAGTGGAGGTGAAAGCGCAGTTCGAGGCGCTCATCAACACGATCAACACGAAAATCATCCTGAACGAGGCGCTGCAGCCGTTGGAGGTGTTTCGTGCAGGCCAGCTACCGCCTCAAGGCGTTCCTGCTGCGCTACGCGGTGCTGCAGACGCAAATCGAGTATCTGGCGATTGGAGCAATGGGGATTGGTGAACGATCTGTTTGTGATCTCCGTTCAGGTAGGCGAAATCTGCATTTTCGAGCTGATTTTCTAGCGCGATGCACTGTTTCAGATCAAAGGAGAAACCGCGGAGAGTGTGATCGTCGAGGACAGCGGCAGACTGCGAGTTGGTCGTCGCGCTGCTCAAGTTGGGCGATTTCCTGGCCGACGAAGTGAAGGAAGCTCTGGATGAGTTGATTGCCGAGCTGAGGCTGATCGTCAAGGAGAGCCTCGACTACGCGAAGAAGATGTCCAAGTGCGGAAAACTCTTCAAGAAGTACATCAAACTCTACCCGGCGCTCGCAATCGTCAAATCGACGAAGATCGGCGCGTGGGGCGTCTTCAACGAGTTCTTCGACGTCAGCGAGCAGTACGAGCGCATCGAGAAGCTCCCGAGTTGTGCAAACGCGGTGAGGGAAACACCGTTCAGGTGATCTTGGACCTCGAGAAGTCGCTGACCGACGTCTCCTTCAAATGGACGAAGGCGGAGCGCTTCATGCTGCGGACATTCTTCGGAAATTTGAAGTTTTTGACGATTGACGCCGCGTTGACCGAGGCGCAAATCATGAAAATCGTCTCCACGCAGTTCCTCGAGTTTGTGAAGATCAACGCGGCGTTCAGAGCGCGACTCCGCAGCGTCAAAATCGGCGATTTTGGCGGATTTGGTGCTTTCATCGATGTGTTCGTCTATGTGAGTTGAAAATCGACGTTTTAGGCGCTAATTAATGTGGTGTTTAGGTCGCTCTGGAAAGCGTCGATTGGTCAACGAGTCCACCTCCAGTGTCTGTCACTCCTGGACCGTCGGTTTCTGGAGCCACAGAGTCGGGATCCACCGTTTCGGGCGGAACAGCCTCTACAGTAACCGCAGTTAGCGGAGAGCCGTCGTCGGAAGGGCCAAGCGCTTCTGGACCTACCGTATCTGCAGAACCATCGAGCGAAGGACCTTCCGTGTCAGGCGAACCGTCAACGGAACTGCCTGTCGTATCCGGAAGCACTGAAGCTTCCTCAGATGCTCCCTCGTCGCCTGGACCAAGCGAAGGCTCCTCTGTTGAACCTTCGGGTACACCAGGCGTCTCTCCGGAACTCCCCTCAACCGAGGGGGGCACCGAAGCTTTCTCAGATGCTCCCTCATCGCCCGGACCAGCGAAGGCTCTTCTGTTGAACCCTCAGGCTCCCAGGCGTTTCTCCTGAACTCTCCTCAACCGAACCAAGCTTTTCGAGCACCGGATTGTACGAACCGTCGACTCCCGAAGTCCTAAAAGGTGATTGCTCGAAGAAAGACGACTTGATCGTCGTCCCTCCAGGAGGAAACGCAAATCAAACCACTCTGGTAAGGATTCTAACCCAAACTTCGCTAAATTGAAGCTTGCAGATCGTCTCCTACTACGCGGCGGCTGCGACGTGGACCGACGTTGTCCAAACCAGCAACTTCTACACGTTCGTCTACCAAATCTCAACTTTCATCATCGTCAACTCGGAGTACCCTACTGCCGACGCGAAAATGGTGAAAATCGTCGCGGCGCTGGAGGAGTACATGGCGGTCAGCGAGACGCGCAGGAAGTTGGTGTCGGAGATCAAGATCGACGGCTGGGGAACCAACGAGCAGCTGTGCGGATGCCCGAAGTGATCATTTGAGTACAGTATGCATGTACGCTGATATATCCACCCATAAAGCAAGCATTACGAGCTTAGACGGCACACAAAACAGCGGAATCGCTAGTGGAAAACGTGACTGACGCACTCAATGCGCACCACATACACAGAAGTGACCAGGAGACCGTTGGAATTCGCCGGAATCGGATCGTATTGTAGAAATCACACTCTGACATGCATGTGCAAGGGTTCTGGACTGCGGCTGATGAAAAATCAAGCGGCCGCGTCGGAATCGCCAGCGGATAACGCGACTGGCGCACTCAACGCGCGCAGCACAAACACAGACTTGGCCAGAGAACGTATCCCGATTGAGCGCTGAGAAATCTGCAACGAAATCACTGATATCTGGTCGCGAAATCAACAGGACTCACGTAGAGCAACACGTAGAGCACCAGGGGACAGATGGAAGCGGTCATTGTGGCGCGGAAGTCAGTTGCTTCTGTCGAACCAGCTTCCAACGTTGTTCTCGGTCTGAAACTGATAGTGCACAGAAAAAGATTCGTGGCGGCTGATCGTAAAATTGCGGGGAAAAAGCAATTCCTTTGTGTGTCGCTGATTGGCATCCAAAGACGCCCGATAAGAAGCGTTGACTGGTCGCCATCATCGACTGAAAAACACTTCTGGCACGTCTTCCTCGCTGCATAAAAGCCGACCAGCGCTTCCTCCTTCATCAGTGCGACGAAATGCGTTGTCTCCTGCTGCTGTTCGTGCTGTGGTTGGGCGCCGCCCACTCCGTTCCTCTCAACCTCACCGCTCTGCCCTCGAACGATGTATCGCCCTGTTCACCGGCCTTCACCACCGCTGAATTCATTCGTTTAGATCGTCCGCGGTACACCGGCGACGTTCGGGCAGTTCCCCTACATGGCGTTCATTGAGCCCTCGTGCACTGGAATCCTCATCTCGCATCGCCACGTTCTCGCTCACGAGTACTGTATCCGCGATGCGAAGATCGGCACGAAGGTGCATTTCGGAGTGACGAAGGTGCGCAATCTGAACGAGCCCGGACAGATTCACAACGCAGTGAGAGCGGCTCGATTGATCACGAAAGGAGATGAGCCAACGCCTTTCCGGTACTCGGTCGGCATCATTGAGGTGAGCGCGGCAGCCGGCAGAGCGGATACAACGCGCCTAATTCAGCTCGAAACGGCCATCGTCTTCACCGATAACATCAAGCCGACTTATGTTTTGTCGTATGACGGTTGGTTCACCGACCCGGCAAACAAGCTTCCTTCACAGACCATCTCCTACGGCTGGGTTCCTGAATCATGGGATCGGCGACCCCAAGTACAACTACCTGAGCTACGCGGATGTCTCCATCTTGGAAGGCAGCGCCTGCAGGTACCGCTACCACGTTCTATTTGATGAAGCAGAGTGCATTTCAGTGCGAAATTCGCTGATTACGACAACCAGAAGGGAATCTGCTCTGGACGCTCATCACCCGGAGATCAACTCTCCTATGTATGTTTGCGTTGATGCTTGCGCAGCTCTAACCGCGTCGTTTAGTACGATAACGGAGCTCCACTCCTGGTCAGAGGAAACCTCGTTGGACTCGCCGCAACTCAGTGCAATGGTAATTGCATGAGCGGATTCTTCGTCCGTCTGGCGCCCATCTGCTTCGAGATCGAAGAAGCGGTCGGCTCGAAAATTGGTTGTTAGATAACGCGTGAGACGCGCACGAGAGTAAACGCTTTGGAAATGCCTCTCTTTCGCTCTTTCTCGCACTCGCTTCGAACACACGCATTGACCCACGACGCTTCTGCATTCATCCGGTTGAATAATGTTGAATTTGGAATCGGAATATTCGCGGCGTTTCGTGCTGCGAGGAGACGAGGACGGTCCAGGTCGAATGGTTTGTCATCACCGCTCCACGTCCACTCGGGTCGCATCGCTTTTATTGAAAGCGGAAGAGTCCTGTTGCGTTTCTGAGCCGTTCGTGCAGGCTGAAGGAGAGATTAGGGAGCGATCACCCGACACCGGAAGATTCTCATGCAATTCAAACGTGTCGGGTCGACCGGCGACTTTCAGGGGGACCTTTTGTCGCAGTTTGAACACGGTCATCTTCTGTGTGTTATTCGCCACACTCAACTCGCCATTTGTGATTTACCGATGATTCCACAGCGGTTGTCGCAAGGTCTCCCTGAAAGTCGCAGGCAATGCGAAAAGTCAGCAGATAAATAGAGGCGAGTGGACGTGAGCGATGAGAAACTTGAAAAGAATCGAGGAATTTTCGCGTTTTCATCGATATTGCAAGAGTTTCACGTTTTCATCGAAGAGTTCATCGACGTTTCAGACAGTCAGGGATGCGTTGGCAGAAAGTTGTCTGGAAGGCTTGCCAACCTCGTTCTGCTTGATTTCCGATGCCATTTCCGTTCGTCTTCACCTCGCGAGCGTCCGTGTGACCCGTTTCGTTCTCTGGTTTTCCGCTTCTCTCTCTCTTGGAAACCTAAAAAATGTGCTCAGCCAAGGTAAGTAACGTCATTTCCCATCTTTTATCATTTTATTTCTGTTTAGTGCGTCACCATGGCCTTCGTGTTGATCGGTTCTGTGGTCACACTGGTCGGATTCGTCGCGCTAACGATCACCGTTGCCATCGGCACCCAGAGCAGCGAATGGAAGGCCTATCTGGTGTGTATCCCGCTGATCGTCAGTCTGCTGATCCACATCCTCGCCTTCGTGGGCCTCTGGAAGAACAACAAGTGCCTCCTGTTCCCGTACATTATCGTCATCATTGTCGTGCTCCTCGCTGTGATTGCCGGGATGATCTACATCGCCTACATGCACGGAAAGAACAGAAGTAAGTTGCGTTTTGGGAAATTTTGAGGCCAATTTTTGTGCTTTCAGTTCACGCAGACGCCCATATGCACATCACGATCGGCTGTGCTGGCCGGATTATCGCTTATGTACGTGGTGACCGCTGGCTGTGTGATGTACACCTTCTACCACCTCGACGAGTACGACCAGAATCAGTGAATTGCTTGTTTTTGTTTATGCGCGAATAAATGGTGTGATTCGATTTCTGTGTTTTCAGGGTTGTTCAATGGATAGGAACGTTGGGATGGACAGATGGACGGTGTTTAAGCCTGGCTGGTGTTTGAGTTTTGAGCTCGATCGAATTTATGGCATAGAGGTATCACAATTGTTTATCGTCCATAGCCGCCGCCACCTCCACCAAAGCCGCCGCCTCCTCCGGGGCCTCCTCCATAGCCGCCTCCTCCATGGCCTCCTCCATAGCCATCCCTTCCTCCGCCACGGCCTCCTCCATAGCCGCCGCCTCCACCACCACGATTCCTTCCGCCTCCACGCGACTTCTCGAACTCCTTTTCGCGAATGATGATCGTCTCGCGTTCGCTGCCTCGACTGCTCGATCCGCCTCTTCTGAAATTCCCGTAAATGAGCCATATTTTGCAACAATCAAACATACCCGCCGCCGCCACCTCGTCCACCGCCTCCCCACTGATCGTGCGGAACGCTGCTGGCAGCCAGGAAGAGGAAAATGAAAAGAAAGACGATTTTGAAAGCACTCATCGGGTTGAAGAAAATGAGAAACTGATGTTTCCAACCTTTATGAAGCGAGTGCGATGCAGACAACCGAAAAGAAGACGAAAAAACGAGTTTTTTTGAAACTTGAAAACAACAACGTAAATAGTCCTAAGGTCGTAAAAACCGGAATTGATTCGTTAAACAGCAGACAGCTGAAACAGAAGACAGAGAAGGAAGTGGAACTTCGGGCGGACTCAAAAGTCGAATTGAAGGGCATCCTGAACGGGCCGTGAGCATTGGGATGACACCAAGACAACGGCAAGATTCCAGCCTCACTGAATGTCCTCATCAAGTCAAATCAAGCATTGTTCTTCCTTTTATCGGCCGATTAGTGTATGATGCAATCAAACGGTTTTCACGAATTGAATCCTTTCTTCCGCTTGAGATCGGGGGATCCTGACTGCTTCATCTTGATCTTCTCGCGTTCTCCACCTCGAGCAACTCTGAATTCGTATCAGTAAACCGTAATTTGGCTACAGAGATACCCGTCTGGCCGTCCACCGCCTCCTATCGGCCATCCACCTTCCTCAATGGGGAGTCCCCACTGCGGGAAACTGCTGATAGTCAGGAAGAGGAAGAATAGGAGAAAAGCTACCTTGACGGCACACATTGGGAAGAAGGAAAGTAAAAACTGATGTTTTCAACGTGTTGACAAACGGGAAACGAGTTTTGATCTTGCAAACAACGTCTTTAAACCAATGTTGACCGGCAAAACAGAAGATTAAAGGTGGATTCCGGGCTCTGGGAGGCTTTCCGGATAGAACATTGCTCGGATTGACAGATGAACGGCTTTCAAGCCTGACTACTGTTTGAGTGAATCATATTTATGACAACGAAAATCAGATATCACGGTAACAAACGTTTTTATCGTCCAAAGCCGCTGCCTCCCCAATAGCCGCCGCTTCCCCAATAACCGCCGCCTCCCCAGTAGCCTCCTCCTCCTCCGGGGCCTCCCCAATGGCCTCCTCCTCCTCCTCCTCCGGGCCTCCCAATGACCGCCTCCACCACCACCACCACGATTCCATCCGCCTCCACCGCGATTCCTTCCGCCTTTGCGCGACTTCTCGAATTCCTTTACGTGAATGATGATCGTTTCGCGTCCCTTGGTTCGAACCTTCGAACTTGTCCTCCTGAAATCCCTCTAAAATCAGCCATTTTTTGGCAGCAAACATACCCGCCGCCTCGGCCATCGTACGGAACGCTGCTGGCAGCCAGGAAGAGGAAAATGAAGAGAAAGGCGATTTTGAAAGCACTCATCGGGTTGAATGAACTGACAAATTGATGTTTTCAACCTTTATAAAGCGAGTGCAACCGAGGAAAAAGAAGAAAAAACGAGTTTTTGAAACTTGAAAATAATTACGCGTGTACTTTTAACTTGAAAGTACACGCGACCTTAAGAGGAAATGATTCGCAAAACACACAACTCAAACTCTGGGCGGACAACGATCATGTCGAAACTCAAAACTCAAGAAGAACCGCGTGCTGAGCTGACTGACGATGATACGGTACTTGACCATGTTTAATCGCAAGTCAGATTCCAATCAATCAAGCCTCAAAACGGTTTTTATGAATTGAATCTTTTCTTCCGCTTGAGATCCTGACTGCTTCATCTCGTGTTCTCTGCCACGACCAACTCTACAAACCGTAATTTGGCAACAAACATAGGCCGTGCATCTCCTCCTACCGGCCTCAAAAGCAGCGTCTTTACAACCAAACTTGATTGTCGAAATCGCTTTATTCATTGACTACCGTACTCTTCAAGCATTAAAACGTTTTTATCAATTGAATCCTCCCTTCTTTCGCTTCAGGACCGGCTCCGCAGTGTCCGCCTTTGGTTCAAATCTGAAAAATTGTTTCTACAAAAGTACAAAAGAATTTATTCCAGTCACTGACAGCATTTTCATCGTTTAGACCCATCAAACTCCCTCGTACGAACTAAAATCTGGTCTTTTGTGTCACCGCGGTGCTCAAATCTAAAAAATAGGTTCGATTGGATTCGAACCTGTGACCTTTGGAGTGATAGACAACAGCGTTAACCATTCAGCTAGACGCGCAGTGAACGGATCTGGACAAAACGTGTGCTGCACAGCTCGCAGTTGGGTGTTTAACGCTCTTGTCTATCATCGCAAAGGTCGCAAGCTCGATTTCTCCCAACTTCTGCATTCTTACCTCGATTTCAGTCGATCGAGCTTCTCGCGATCTCCACGAACGAAATCTCCAGCAAAGAGGATCACCAAGAGAAGAAGGAAGAGCTTGAGAACACCGACCATCGTGTGTGCAAGCGCAACAAACGACTAAAACTCGTTATCGCATCTCCTCTCGCTCGCAAACAAAATCAAATTCGTTTCTTTATTAGCGTCATTATGTTACAACAGCGCTTTACAGTCTCGAGCCGTGGAACTGTTGTCGAAGGTGGGGAGCGTGAGATCGATCGGCGTGAAAGGCGGTGGATGACGCCGGCAGAGGCGGCCGAGCAGCACCGGCGGATGGTGGCGGAGGATAGAGGAGAACGGGACAATCGGGTTTTGTTGCGGGAAAATGGACGGCGAAGGTGATGATGGTGACGACGACGAGGCCGATGGCAAGGACAAGCAGAAGAGAGTAGAGGATGAGAAGCCTGAAAGTGACAAAATTCACATGTTCGTTCCAGATATGACCTCGCCGCTCATTTCGAAAGCTTTCGATTGATCTGCTACGGTTGTTAGAGTTCACGTTGTGTGTTCTAGCTACCGTAACCCAAAAACCGCACACTTACAGTACTCCGTGAACCGGAAAAGCGCTCGCCACGTGCAACAGAACGCGAATGTTGTGCGTTATCGACAAAATTCGATCCGCGTTGAAGATGTAGAACAGAATCGTTAACAGCGAAAGTCTAAAAGCGGCATTTAATCGATAAAAGTAGTCCGTAAGACGTACGAGCTGATGATAGCGGCTCCAAATCGCTGTGTGGGGTCGAGACAAGCGCTGTAGAGACCGTAGGACGATGAAAGCAGCGCGATAATCGAGATTATCACTTCGCGAAGTCCGATATTGTACATCGCTGTGGGATTTGTCGTTGTTTGGTTCCTGAAAAGCTACCGTAACCCTGTAGAAGTTGGAATTTAGAGACTACCAGCTAATGACGGCTGTCATCGATGAAGCTAAGGCGATCGCAGAGATTATCAACGTTGCGAGCGCAACGGCTGCGTTGAGAACGTTCCACACGACGAGAATCTTTGAACGATCGGTCGGTTTCGCGACGATCGACTCCGCAGAAGCGATAGCGACGAGAATCCCGTTTATGATGATGACATCGAAGGCGAGAATTGCGAGGACAGCGATGAGGAGACCGTAGGTTGTGCTGAAAATCGAGATTACGGTAGGTCCTGTTGTGTTGCTTACTCGGTGCTATGGCGGATTTGAATGAATTCCAAGTTGAGCTCCATCGAGAGGACGAGAATCGCTTCGATCCAGAGGAAAATGGAAATTGAGCCGAAGAGAACTTGGAGAATCTGAACGAGAGACTTGGAATGAGAGAAAGCAGACAGTCAGAAGCATGCGGTCTGTCTAGACATGAGCCTAGGATGCTCTAATGAAGGTTCAGACATTTCAATAATCAACGTGTGTGGGCCCACCTAGACAAGCCGAAGCTCTGTTTTGACAGTCTAGACAACCCACACTTCAAAAGCCAGACGATCAGAGAACGAAAACAGCAAATTCCGCTCTTTTGCCTCCATCCTACCGTAATCTCATCTACTCTCAACGTGCTCACCTGCAAAAAATTCGGTCTTCTCTCCACCAGCGGCCAGAATCCACACAGACCGGCCAGAATCTGCAAAAACGCGGGGACGACCACCGCAGTCCCCGACTTCACCGCGATGATCGCGGCGCCTTCGCGATTGTTCGACGCAAAGTCTTCCGCTTTGCTGAGATCGAGAAGTGTGTTCGCCTGCGCGGTGCCGCCTACGAAGAGTCTACGGTAGCGTAGAGCGGCGAAGACGATCATTCCAGCGGCGACGATGATTTGCGTCGCCGCCACGAAGACGAAAATGTACTTTTGACAATTTGTTTGACGGTCGTCGAGGAAGCGGAATTCATCGGAAATCTGCAAAGAAGAACGATTGATTCGTGCAGGGAGCGGGCGAGACAACAGGCCTGGTTGACCATCACAGTCATTCGCCGCGTGTGGTCGTGTCTGGGAAGTGAGCAAAAATTGGATTGTCTGGGAAAGACGCACATCTTGTCCATCCAGGCAGGATCGCACACGTTGCTTAGTTAAGTAATGATCCAAATTTCGAATTTAGCTCAAATTTGAAGTTTTCAAAAGCGCTCAATCTGATCTACGGCGGAATTCAATTGAAAAATGACAAAAACCGAACGTGGGAAAATTCCAAATCGTCTTGTATTTTTGCACTTACCCTGTCTACTGCATCTACAGTATCGAAATTATGGTCGCGTGAGTCGTTTGGATTGTATTCATCATCGCAATAGTAAGCCTGAATAGATAATTAAAAAATTGAATTGTTTCTTTCGAATTCGAAACCGTGACCATTGGAATGAGAGACAACAGCTTTAGCCAATGAACTACACGCATTCACTTTATAAAATGCCGTTTTGTGACATTTGACATGAGTGTTCTGTCGATCAAAAAACGTCACAAGTTCGGTCCCCCTCCCTCGAAACCAACCTTTGTGATCTGCTTTCGATGGACAAACTCGCGCGTCCTCGTACCGTAATTATTGGGATTACGGTCGGTGTCCAGAGTGAAGACGTCGACGTTTCGATCGAAGAAACGTCGATCTCGGTCGTACGCGCCGCCGTTCATCACGCCAAACGACAACGATTCTTCCCGCTCACTCGCTGATGACTCTGACTCTATGAGCTGGAATTATGCAAATATGGTTGCGGCGGCCAGTGCGGATAATCCTCGCCGCATGAGAATTCGAAATTGAAATTTTTGACGAACAAAAGGGAGAAATGGAATAGGAAAATGTGGCGAAATTTCAAGAAAAAACGTGGAAATGAAGCGGGAAACGAGTCGGAACTGAGATAAAAAGGGGCCAAATCGGATTGATTTGTCATCAGATTACGGTAGTTCTGATAGACATTTAATCAATCGCTAGTTGGTAGCGCAGCAGAGCGATGTCTAGACGGATCTATCGCTCACTTTCCAGACACTGTTTGCTAGAATTTGCATCTACCTGTCTAGACAGGCAGCAAGATGCTAAATCTCTTGAATCTTCTCGTTTTTTTGGAATTTTGGGATTAAAACAGGAATCAACCGCGCACTCACCACCTGTCCAGCCAACACAATGACGTCTATCACGCCAGCATTCAGAGATTCATAAGTTGCAAATAGAAACTTGAACGATCGCGCCTCGCGTCATAAACCAAACGAAAACAATGACAAATCAGCGTTCTCGTCAGCCTCGTCAGCATCAGCAGCCTAAGCCACCCACGGCTGATCGATCATACAACACAAAAGTGCATTCAAATTGACTCATCGCGTGTCGCCCGACTCAATTTTCTTCGTCAAAAACGTTTGCGAGCGCGCATCGCGGGGAACCTTAAGAGGGCACTTGCTGCTGGCCGCTGCGGTGTGCACAACACGCCAGCGGCGGCGGCACACCACTGGAGCGATCACGAAAGACAAACTTTGACTAATCGCGCGCGCACTAATCCATTGAAATCGCCATCGCCGGTCGCCCCAAACGCGTGGACGCCGACCACCAACGAACCAACCGGCTCGCCGCTGTCCGCCGATTGTTGAAACGACGAAAATATCAAATGACTCGCTCCCTCGCGCGCTCGATCGCGCGCGCGCGAAGCGTTTACGATCCGATATTATTTATGCAAAACGCCAATAGCGAAACGAGCGAGCGAGAGGCGCGGTTTTATGCGTGCAGATTCCCAGCAGCCGATCGCGCTTCCTTATGCGTTTTTACGACGTTTTTACGTGTCAAATTGTGAATTTGCGCACACATTTGAGTGCGGGTGATTACGGTAGGCGTGACGATCGCCGCAATTAATGCAAAAAGTGGTCGCCGTTAAGTTTGCACTTGAGCAATTAGGCGTCGAGCACGCTGCACGACTGGAAATTGCACTTTGCCGCGCCGCGGGGAAGGAATGTGAGAGTGAAATGGAGACAAAAACGAGCTGACTGTGCAACGCGTAATTGAGAGTTTTGCATAGATTGGAGAATTGGAAGAAAAGGAATTACATTGGAATTGGAAGAAATTACAGATTCAGATGGTCAGCCATTCGCGTACTCGATCGGCTTCAAGTTCGCGTACGTTGTAGCATTTCATTGGTTCACACAAATTTGTCTCCTTCAAATTCAAAGAGATTCAAACCGCAGAGAGCCGCAGGGATTCAAACCCGAGACGATGATAACACGGTTTCTAACTGAGTAAAGCTGCCTCACAGGTTGGAGTTACACAAGTCACAGCAACACAAACAGACAACTGTTCAACCAATCCCCCAACTCTACGATACGACAAACGATTGAGATTTCAAATATTTTTATATACTTCTTATGCATTTACAATTTTTGAAGATAGCGGGCGTGCCAGGCTGCTTTGAGGTGGAGTGTCTTGATGTAGGAGACTCCGTGCTCCTCGGTGACGCAGAGAGCCCATCCATGTTGCTTGTGGACGAGGGAGCGGTGCTCCACAAAGGGCGTCTGCTGCAGGAGATCCTCGGCCTTGCGGAGGTACTCCTCCACGCCCATCCGCAGGCAGACCGCGTTTTATGACTTGTGGATGCTGACGGCATTACATTGCTCCCGTTGCAACTGAAGCAACTTTGGCCGCATCGGGTGTAAAAGTGATGCGGAGGGCATGATTAACAGCATTGCTTCTAATCCATTTACACACGTAGAAGAGCGCGTCGTTCTCCATTCGCCATGGAGTTCCTGCCGTTCGCTTTCTGTGAGTCCGTCTGTCAGACTCTGACCGACGTTGGTCTGCTCAGGTTCCAATTGATTCGCCCCAAATTCTGGAAAAGAGCGGCCGCCCAAACCTCCGATCGACGTGTGAATGTGGCACTCAACATCAGCTACCGTTCTTTCCAACCGTGGGAAAACATCGATGAAGCGTGGATGTACGATTTGGAAGTGCTGGATGAGCGGAATCACCCCAAGAACAGCATCACCTTCGCTGAACTACAGAAACTCAACAGGCAGCATCTGCAAGTCGCGCAGGTGAATATAGGATTGCGTCCGCAACTCAAATCATCGCTGCAAGAGATCAGCGAAATCGTGAAGTTCACACTTCCTTTCCTTGCTAACACATCACTGAGCATTTCCGAAGACCGGAATTCCAACGATGAAACGTGGTCCGTCGCAATATCCAAAATGCTGTCGCTCTACCAAAATGCCTCGTTTTCGTCCCTTGATTGTGACGACAGCAGCAGACCAGTTGAGGAATTTTTGATCAAACAGCTGGAGGAATCGACCGCTTCCTTCCTCTGGCTGTCGCTTTCAGCGCTGCAGTGGTCCGCGGACGTTCGAACGGCGGTCGAGGAATTTGTGATCTCCAAGCCTTTCGTCGGTATATCGTTCTATAATGCGTTCATGTTTAGCAGAGCGTTCTTCGAGCGTCTCTTCGAGAAGCCGATCATTCGCTCGGAATTTCAGCTTCGTGGTCAGTTCTCCTTCGATTTCACAGAGCTGCCGAGATTCAAAACCGAGATCCAGGATGCTGCGGAAGGTGCGCTGCTTTCAAATGAATGGATCAACGACGTCACGGGAGAGACTATGGCATATCAGAGCATCGTGTGGAGACGCATCGACGGAGTTAAAGTAATTGCAACATGTCGGGACAACGACCACTGGTCCATCAGATGGTCGAGGATTCAATGATTTCGAAGCTATTTTCCTTGCGGCTTTCACAGTCTTTCACATTAGCAGCTCGTACACATTGAATACAGTTAATTTACAATCTAAATACAATTACATATATTTATGTAATCACTCATGTCAAATAACCGCCTCAAAATGGAGCTAGAAGCAGGTTAGATTCCATAATTTCATCTTAGGCATTTCCTTTCCAGTGGCATTGTTTTTTGGGATGTTCACTGCGAGCGCCCAGAAGAGGAATTTGTTCCGCTCACGCAGATCCAAATTGAAGAATCCGATAAACGCGACCATTTGTTCATACAGAAATTCTTTTTAAAGTCAGGGTGGAAATATTCTCCCCCAAGTGATTTCCCCCCCCCCCAACCTGTGGACAACGAAGCCAAAAGCCGTCTGAAGCCAAATCTGGATTTCGTGGAGTTCCGCGACCTTGCGCTGCAGTACTTGAAAACCTAAGTTGTAAAGTACGAATTTGACCAAATTCTCGTTTGTCGATGTTTGAGAGATCGCTTCCAGATTTACTTCGCAGAGGATTCGAGCTTCTCTCGGCGTAATGGTAATCGGCAGCAAGCGTGCGAGCGAAGAACTCCGGCTTATAGCTGGCCGCTCTGCTGCTGTAAACAACTCCTCCAACGAATGTGCTGTAATCAACTTGAACAAGACAAGACCGACGATGATGGACACAGGTTTCTAATGAAGCAGTTGAACAAAAGATGAAAACTGTTCAACCAATCCCCCAACTCTACGATACGACAAACGATTGAGATTTCATTATTTTTATTTACTTTCTATACATTCAAATTTTCAATTTTTGAAGATAGCGTTCGTGCCAGGCGGCTTTGAGATGGAGTGTCTTAATGTAGGAGACTCCGTGCTCCTGGGTCACGTAGAGAGCCCATCCGAGTTTCTTGTGAACGTGGCATCTGTACTCTACGAATGGAGTCTGCTGCAGGAGCTCTTCGGCCTTCTGGAGGTACTCCTCCACGCCCATCCGCAGGCAGACCGCGTGCTTCGCAAAGTGGGATGCGAAGCAGAGCATCCCGTTGAAGAAGATCCTCGGCGGATGCCGCGCGAGGTGCTGCAGCGCGGTCTCCACGACGCTCCGGAAGTCGGCGACGAGGCTCGACAGAACGACTTGTTCGTTCTGGAGCATCCAGGCTTCTCCGGGGTTCGCGGCGCCGTTCGCCTTCAGCCGCTCGTGGACGAACAGCAGCGCGTTCTTCCATTGGTGGACGCTGCGAGGCGACGGCGCGACCGGGTGCTGGATGGCTGCATGGTAGACGACTGTGGTCCATTCCATGATTGTGGGGTTGACTGCGATTTCTTCCATCGCTCGCTTGATTCCTCGGACTTCTGGGATGGCGGCGGTGGAGAGGAGTGCGGCGGTGACGGGGCTCTTGGCGCACATCATCAGCTGGGTCTTCAAGTGCTGGAGTTCTTGTGGTTCTGAGTAGAATCCTGGCTGGCAGGCGGCCTGTTGTTGGTAAATTGGGGAGGACTGCATTCTGATGCTTTGATTCCAAGTTGTTTGATCTACTCGAGTAGCTTCTGAGCATAAATTAAGCCCCGCGCATTGGTTTTTGGAACATCCGCATCGCTTCCAGTGGCATTGGTTTGTTTCCAGTGGCATTGGTTTTTGGGATTTTCACTGCGAGCGTCCATAACTTGAAGAGGAATTTGTTCCGCTCACGCTCGTTCAGATTCAAATTGAAGATTCCGATAAACGCGACCTCTCATTTGTTCATACGTGTTCTTCTTTTTAAAGTCAGGGTGGAAATATTCTTCCCCAAGTGATTTCCTGTGGACAACAACCATCAGAGGTCATTAGCTCATGCCTCTGAGGACAGCGTCTGAAGCCAAATCTGGATTTCGTGAAATTCCGCGACCTTGTTGTGGGAGCTGCAGTACTTGGAAACCTCTTTGGAAACCAAGGGAACTCTAGATTCTCCAGAGTTCCCTTGAGATCTCAGATTTACTTCGTAGAGGATTCAAGCTTCTCTCGGCGTTATGGTAGACGGCAGGAAGCTTGCGAGGGAGGAA
Organism: Steinernema feltiae; assembly: GCA_007213375.1. NCBI lineage: Eukaryota > Metazoa > Nematoda > Chromadorea > Rhabditida > Steinernematidae > Steinernema > Steinernema feltiae. The sequence goes on along the minus strand of MQUG01003962.1, from coordinate 14,208 downwards.
CTCTGCCTCGTACCTGGCCGCTCTGCTGCTCGAGATGATTGAGTTTTGCCTCGCTGACCGACTCGCATGTGCGCCTCGTCGCACGTCTTCGTGTTGCGCTACAACGCGTTTCTACGTCACTGCAAACCGCAGCCCTTATTGTTAGCCGATCTTCCTCGATTCGCTGATTTCTCATCATCATCATCAGCGGACCACCCTAATTTATCACTCCACACGACGAATCGATCATCAAAATGGTCGTTTTTGCGTTCCAACCGTGTGCAGAAGTGGAACGCCGTCAAGTGACCTTTGTTTCGTTCGCTTTACACCCGCCGGGGCATATTTTTAGCCTACGGTAATGCTGTCTTAAGCGCAATGCTCTTCAAAAGCGTCCTTTTCCTGCTATTTGTGCTCGTGTCGGTGCGTGGATTGTGGTTCAAACTTGAAAGAGATCGACCGCTTTACGAGTATGCGCTCCGCTCGCGTGAGCATCAGCGATCCGCGACCGAGAATACCACTCTGAGCACGCTGTTGACTCCGACGAAGGCTACTACTACGTCTACCACAACGCCAGTGCCAGCGCGACCTGTGGAATGCTTCGTTCTCGAGCCCAGGAAAGCAGTTTGCATTGACTGTCGCCTTTGTAGTCACTGTTCTGCTCTGCTGGTTGATCCCGTCGCCTCTGGTAAGTTCGGAACGCCGCTGAAACATCGTTTAAACATAACTTTTGAAGCAAATGAACTTTGATAACACATCGCAAGTCCAACCTGACGATCTTCTAGTCGGATCTGAACATGAAAGGCTTCTCAGCAAAGACCGAAGAAACACAATAACTCTGCTCAGATTCTTCATTTATTAAAAAAATTAAATTTATTCATTTGTACATTTGTACAGTAAACCACCATCTCTATGATGGTGGGGCCGCTGCCTCCTTCTGGTGATGTCGCTTGATTGCTCTTCCGCCGTAGAGACCTGAAAAGTGATGGTTATTTCTAAAGTCAAACAAGCACGACTGCAAATTGTCCCCGGACAGGTTCACTCACCTGCTACAGCACCGCCGACAGCAGCGGCGACTCCTGCAATTGCCGATCCAGCAGCAATTCCAATCGGACCACCCAGCGCGACGCCCCCAAATGCAGCAGCCAGCAGTGGGTACTTTGCGCTCTTCGCCGCAACAGCCTTCTTCAGTTGTTGTTGACCATGTTGGACGTGTTGGTGCGATCGTTCGATATGCTCTTCAATGCTGTCAACCATGTCATGCTGTGTCTGTAAAGGTCATCTGGTGAAAGATAGCATTATAAAAGTTCAGACTTACATGAACAAGCCTCGCCAGATCCTCCATCACGTAGTTCAGGTCCTCGATATCCCTCTGCAGACATTTGTGAGCGTCAGCGTCCATTTTCCGTTGCTCCAACTCCAATTTTAGGTGCTCCGTTTCCTTTTGCTTCTGCGACTTGTACCCGTAGGTGTGATTCTCGTTCAGCTCATTCTCGTAGAGTTTCTCGTAGTCGATGACTGCGTTGGCCGCCGCCTCCATCGCAGGTTTCTGTTCTTGAAGGATCGCGTTTAGAGAGTCCACAACGCTTTGGATTTGCATGCGAACCGGCTCGATTCTGACGTCGAATTGGTCTTGATCCTCAGTGGAGATTTGAGATCGGAGGGCGAGGATCTGCTGGAGCCCTGCGACCAGTTGGTCGATTAGACGTTTCGCACTGTGCTTCTCTGCTGCGGCTTGCGCTTGGTCGCCGCTCGTTTCAGACTGAAAACGGACAAACTGAACTATTGATTTGACTCAAATATCTCAGCATAACTAGTGTCCGCCATGACCTAAGTTTCGTCACAAACGCTTGCGACCTATCATGCCCAACTCAAGTGTTTCATCACAATCCTCATTAAGACAACATTAGAAAACAAATGTGTTTTCTAAACTAACAAATGAATCGCTTACCGATACGATCCTTTGGTAATGGCCTCGCAGATCGCGGACGTTCATGCTCGCCATGCGTTCAAAACGTTCGACGATCATAGACGCACGGACCCAATCCATTGCCGCCATCTTCTCGTAACTGAAAATTGTGCATAAAACGTTTGCAAATGCTTACTAGCAGCACAAAGTAAATGGAAACGACGATTTCGCAACGTCACACATACAAACAGATCAAATCAATTTACGGTGCACACATCGGCGCACAACCACCCGTACGCTTTATAACAGAATATGGAAAACAAAACAATGAAATCAATAAGCGATGCAATGTCAGTTCTATTCTTCTTGCTCTATTCTATCAAGCTTTGCAATGATTTCGAGGTTTTCTTCTATGTTCGACTTGATTTTAGCATAATCTTCCTCCGTTCCAGCAAGCAGTTCCTTTTCGTAGTTTAATTTTAGCCGCAACTCGGTTATTACTTGCTCAATCGGTATCGGAATGAATTCTGCTGGTTCTAAACAATCAATATTTATGATAAAAAGCTTGCTAAATTAAGGCCTACCTAATATCCTAGCAGGTGTACGAACAATGGCATCAACTCCCATTACCTCTACGACATCAGTCTCTGCAAGATTTCTGCCAGTCGTTGCAAGCCATTCCTGACGCGCTTCAACAATCTAAACACAAATTTTAGACAACAGCCATAGAGTTCAACAGTACCTGGTGCTTTCTCACACCTTTGCTGATCTGCTCACGTTCCCAGCGAAGTACCTCTTCTTCTTCTGAGCCCGACTCCGTCTCATCACCCTGTTCTGTTGCTAAGAAGTTGAACTGCAGCTCGCGACGCTTCTTCTCCTCCTCTAGCATCTCATTCTTCGAGGAATAGAATTGTCCGTGATCGTCGTCCTCTTCATCCGACCCACTTTCCGGCTCACGTTCTTCTTCCAGCTCCTTTTGACCACTCAAGAGCATAAATCCGTCGTCGTTTTCGGTATTCTGAACCATGCCCTTGCGCATTTGTTCGCGTTTCTTCCTGGCTTCATACACAGCGTGCGCATCGGGAATATCTACAGATGATTACGGTATGTAAGGCCATGAATATGAACAAATTACCTTGATACGAGTTGAGAAGTTTTCCTTTGGTTTCCACTTCCTGACCAAACTCTTCTTCCTCGTGAATAACCATCTCTTCATCTTCTTCTTCTACTTCTTCTATTTCCTTTTCAGGAACTTTCGAAACCGGCAGCGATTCAGAGTTTGTAAATCTTACATTGTCAAATTCCGTTTTCTGAGTTTGAATTTCAGATTTTTCTTGAGCTTTCCGCGCTAGTTTCTCTCGTCTTTTTCGTGCGTCCTGCTTCTTCACTTCGAATTCTGTGACGTCGACACCTAAACTAAACAATCGCATTGCAGATCTGCTTCATTTTAAATTGTGAAAATTTGTGTAAATGAAAACCAAAAATAAAAGATTTGGAAACTGAAATTCACCTACCCTCGTCGTCGCAAAAACTGAGCAAAGGCTTAGCAGCACCGTCCGTTGTCGGAGGAGGAGGAGGAGATAAGGAGACACCTTCGTCCGAGTCCTGACGGACTCGTTGACGTTGACCGCGGCTCTTTGGCTTCCGAAACATTTCTGATCGGCTCTGACAAATGGAACAGTTGAGTATGAGAGCGTATAGCGTCAAAGAGTTGCGATCAAACACATTCCCCGCCAAATATTCATGAATACTGATCAAACAACGCTACAGAAAGATGCCTCTCATCTTGCAGGTCGGAAGATCGACAGACTGCTATCATGAATCAAGAATCACTAGATTCACCATTTACGGCCTCCTCGTGCGCGACACGCACCATTCATTTCGTTTTCCCTCAAACTGTGTTCTTTTCTCAAATCACGCGATTCTCAGCAGAAACTCCATGAGCATTCCGCCGCTGTTCATCAATTCCACACGAAATGAGACAAACACAGCATCGTCATCCCCATCTGTTTAATATCCGAAAACAGCCCATAAACCCCGCAAGTTCAGTCACGTCAGCTTTTGATGACGCGAGCGAACATGAGACAATTCCGAAAAGATCAATTTCGGAATTTTCGAGAATGTTTGAAAAAACGCGGATTTAAATTTAAATACACGTGTAACTCTGAAAGCAACCAATCCGCGAGTTTGAATCGATCCATAAACTCCAGAAGTTCGGCTTTGCGCTACCTCGGTCGCGCGGCGCGGCGACGAGATGTGATTCTCAATAATATTTTCGGATTTCATAATTATTTCTATTGCGGTCGTGCGGTCGTTCCCATGCCATGCCGGTGGCTTGTGCGGGTGTGTACTGACATTGTACTAGTGAGTCGATCGATTTGTTTATTTTTTCGGTTTAGTTGTCGCCTTGGGGAAAGTGGCAGTCGCGTTGCGATGGTGAATTTGTATGAGTCATTTTGAAGAGGTGAGATGCGGCGCGATGCGAAGCGAGATGCGATGTTTTATAATTGTAATTGTAATGCGGTCGAACCACACCTGCATATTTATAGCTGATGTCGGAACATCAATAATTTCCGTCTGTGATGGCGTGTTAGAGCACGTGTTACGGTGTAAATTTTCCGCGCATCCTTCTTTTTCTCAAGCTTTCGCATTGATGATTGTTCTTTATTTCAGCGAACGAGAGTCATGTCATCAAGGCTCAACTCCATTGAACAGGCGGAGGAGCTGCTTAAGGATGTGGAATGCCATCAGCTCGTTGAGAAGGACTTGTGGTATGTTTGCATCCAAAGTGTGCAGATCTAATTGTCCCCACTAGGTACATGATAGGAAATTCCTGGTGGAAGAAGTTCATCAGTGCTGTGGAAGCGAAGAATCTCGGGGACGTAGGCGCCATTGACAATGCCGACATCACCGTGGCAGGTGGGTACTTTTCGCAGTTGTCTTTGTAATGCCTTTAACTTTAGATGGTTGTGAATACCTGCTGCGACAGGGGCTCGTCGAGAAGGTCGATTTCACTCTCGTACCTGCAACGGCGTTTGCAGTCCTTCGTCAGACCTACGGAGTCGTGATGGAAGAGCGCGATGCTCTCAAGTTCCCAGTCGTGACGAACTTTATGTGTTCGGACCCGTTCATTGAGATATATCCAACGCTCTTAAAGGTATTTTCAATTGCTTTTCTGGTTTTCATTCTGTTAATTTTAGGTTCAAATTAGTCCCAAGGATGGTCCCAAGGAATACAAGGTCCCCCCGTTTGCTTCGATCGGTATAATACTTTAGTCGCAAAATCTCATTAATTACTTTGTTTTAGATGACATAAAAATCCAGATGGCCCGTGTAGCCTCCGCGAATTACGACTCCAACCTAACCAATGTCAAATTTTACGTGGACCACGAAGGAGAGAAGAAATACATCGACTTTGACGATGGCAACTTTCAGAATATCGTCTCCAAAGATGACGTCATCCATGTTGAGGCTGCTGCGAAGCCCAAAAGCTTGTTTGACTCGACGCCTGAGAAAAGCAAGCCACTGTACTCTTCTGTTGCGGGCTCAACTGCTAGAGGTCGACCAACGTCGGAATCAACCACATTGGGCAGCAGCGACGACGAAGAATCCTCCCTGGGATCGCGGGGTCAATTTCAAAAGCCAGGCGTTTGCGGTCTTCAGAACCTGGGGAATACTTGCTTCATGAACAGCGCGTTGCAATGCCTGAGCAACGTTCCTGAACTCACGCGGTACTTTTACTACGGCGACTACAAGAGCCATATAAACGAGTTGAACAAGTTGGGAATGCATGGACAGCTTGCGCAGGCATATGGCAAGCTTATACAAGAAATGTGGTCAGGACAAGAGCATTCTGTGACACCTCGTACTTTTAAGGTAAATCATCAATCTAGGACGAATTAGTTAAATGTTTCTTTAAGAGTGTTATTGGGCGGTTCGCTCCTCGCTTCAGCGGGTACCACCAACAGGACTCGCAAGAACTGCTGGCTTGTTTGCTGGATGCGCTGCATGAAGATCTCAATAAGATCACCCAGAAGCCACTTTACGAAGAGAAAGAGGGCGACGGAGTGAATGATGCGTCTATCGCTGCTGAAAATTGGAATGGCTATTTAACTCGCAATGACAGCACCATTGTCGAGCTGTTCCATGGACAGCTGAAGTCCACTCTAGTTTGCCCTGATTGCTCCAAGGTGAGACCTACAATCTATCTATGGCTCTGATATCGTGATTTTTAAGATCAGTGTGAAGTTTGATCCTTTCTGCTTTCTCTCTGTTCCCCTTCCATCTGGAGAGGACGTGCCGATATCTGACTGTTTCGACCTATTTACCACTCAAGAGGAACTTGGCGAGAACGATGCTTGGTATTGCCCAGAGTGCAAGGTGCACCGGCAGGCTTCCAAGAAGCTTGACATCTGGAAGCTTCCCAACATTTTGATCGTCCATTTGAAGCGCTTCCAGTACACTCGTTGGTTCCGGGAGAAGATCGACTCTCGCGTAAAGTTCCCAATGAAGTAAGTGACAACTTGCAGTCCAGTTCTGTATCTCCGTTTTCAGGGGATTGGATTTAACCGACCGCATCCTCGACAAGTCGACAGGAAAGGAGTACGTGTACGATCTGATTGCGATCAGCAATCACACTGGAGGTCTAGGAGGAGGGCACTACACCGCGATGGGTTTGAATGGAGGCAGTTGGTACAACTTCAATGACACTTTTGTGTCGAAAGTCAGCCTACCCGAGGACACGATGTCATCTCGTGAAGCGTACATGCTGGTTTATCGTCGCCGCGGCGGCAACTCTGATGCCTCCAACGGTCGAGTGTAGGTCTGAAATTCGTGTTTTGTCTTGTTGATTTCTTCCGCTATTGTAATCATGTGAATAATATTTACTTCGTAAATGTCTCGTCTCACCAAAACGCACTTAAAGCTCACTTTGACAAGCTCCATAACAACAAAATAACTTAAACAGATGTCGTCGGACCGCCGCCGCCGCCCATGATCGGCTCTGTCGAGGAGGTTGACCGTAGTCGTGTGTTCACCAATCCGGGGCATTTGGTTGTCGTCTTGCGTGGGTCGCCTCCCGCAGCGAAACTTGTCTGATTCGTGGCGTCTTCGGGCTGCGCAAAGCGGAGGAACACCTGCTCGAGGCTGTTTTGCGTCAACGACGAATCGCGGATAGCCGGCTCCTCGGGGCCGACGTCCGATTTGTTCGCGCCGCCGAGGCCGAATTGCGCGGGAAAGCGGTCGATGATCGAGTTGAGCTTCTTGAAGAGCGTGGACCAGCGGTCGTCGTCGCGTTTCGGGATCTCCCAGAAGTAGGTCGGCATGTCCTCGTCGGTGTCGGTCGGCTGCGCGCCGAGTTCGTGCACGACGATCGCGTTCAGCTTGTCGCGGATCATCGCAGACGATTTTTCGACGGTCAGCGAGAGTTGGTAGCCGCTGCCAAACCTGGAATACGGAATGTTCTACTTTTTCGCAATTCCAATGAACTCACCTCGTTTTCAGATGCTGCGGAGTTCCCAATCGCATCAGCTTTCCTTGGTGCATGAATCCAACTCGGCCGCACAGCGTCTCGCACTCGACCATGCTGTGCGAGGTCAGCAGCAGCGCGCAGTTGTGCGCTCTGGCCGCGGTCAGCAGATTCCAGATGTGACGTCGCGCGCGTGGATCAACGCCGGCGGTCGGCTCGTCGAGGAGCATCAGCGGCGTCTGCGACATCAACGCGACGCCGATGCTCAGGCGGCGTTTCTGACCGCCGCTGAGGCATCGGACCAGTTTGTCCGCCTTCTCCTGGAGCTCCACGCATTCGAGGACGTTCGAGACGCGCGAGTCGATGTACTCGAAGCCGTGCAATCGTGCCAGGATCTCCAGGGTTTGTCGCGCGGTCAAATCGCCCAGAAACGCGTCGAACTGGGGACAATAGCCGATGGCGAGCTGCTCGTTCACGTTCACTCCGTTGATCGTCACGCTCCCCGAGCTCGCCTGCGACACGCCGGTCAGAATGTCGAAGGTGGACGTCTTTCCGGCGCCGTTCACTCCCAGCAACCCGAAGCATTCGTCCTTCTTGACTCCGAAAGTCAAATCGCGGACTGCGTGCAGTCTACCGTAGTACTTGTTCAGCGAGCGCACGGAGAGCGCCTGGTCCTCGTCGGCAACGTGTTCCATCCGCGAATTCTCGTCCGCGACGTCGCAATCCTCCGGCTCGATCTCTTCGTAGTCGTCGCGCTTGCGGCGACAGCGCCGGTAGAGGCGCTCGAGGCCGAGGAAGAGGATCCGACCGACGGTGCGCGACTGCAGCATGAAGAGGAGCGTCCAGAAGACGCCGGCGGAGATAGCATGTAGGTGACGATGCTGCCGAGCTGATCCCACGTGAAGACGCTCAGCTGCGAGACGTCCAGCGTGTCGACGAGTTTCGACCCGACGTTGCCCATCGTGGACATCATGCCGATGACGCTGATGCCCCAGCCGAGCGCGAACGACGGGATGAGGATCATGAAGACGCCTTGGAAGATCGCGGCGGCCGTCGCGCCGAGAAACGCGCGCGCGAGGCCGAAGAACGCGAGCGCGATGACGGAGGCGATGCCGTTCCAACAGCTCACTACCGTATACGCGCGCTCCGTCGACTCGAAGAGGAAGGAGACGCAGTAGATGAAGGGAACGCACGAGAAGAAGTACAGTAGCCACAGGAGTACGATCCTGAAAGCGTCAAAATCAGCTTTGCAGTCTACCGTATACGCAGACTTACGCTCCAAGATGACCTTCGTACATGTTGAAAGCGACGAAAACGACGAATGTGAGGCCACACACGAAGCCGTAGATCAGAAAGTCGAAGACGATCATCACGAGCCAGTAGAGGACGATGTGCATTCGTGTTAGGAGTTGCTGAAGCGGAGTTTGTGAGTTACGGTAGGCATGATGACGGCGTTACCTGGTGCTTGAATTGGGTCCGGCGGTCCTCAACAACGAACATCGTGAAAGCGGAGGTGAGGAGCGAGAAGGCGAGAATCATGATGAGCGCGATGAACATGTCGCGATACTCCATCGGGTTGATGACGTCGCCGAACTGATAGACCGAAAGGGAGAACTTTATCGCTTCTGAAAACATCGAGCGTTAGACAACAGCGCAACCACTGCGCTAGACAGACAGCAGAGCACATGCGATAGACAGACAAAATGAAATTCAGACAATGTCGAACTACGTGTGTGGTCGCATCTAGTCTGTTGTCTGTCTACTCAAATCCCGAACTACCGTACCACAACGCTTACCTTTAACTCCGAGCATCGCATTCGCATAGAAATTCTGCACCAAAATTGGCGCGTGGAACGCTTGACCATTGAATAGCGCAATCGTTTCGAGACCTTCGCCCTTGCAAATCCAACTCCAACCGGCGGATGTTCGATCATCCACGGGAGTACAGTCTCCGTGAGGTTCGTGTCGCTTGCGATGTCTCTTACCGTAACCTCGGAGTAGTTTCCGGCCGCATTTCGCAGTTTTCGCAGCGCGAGAGTGTCGCCCTGTTGCAGCGGCATCGAGATGTCGCCGAGCGACTCGAGATTGAAGCTCACGGACTGATCGGTTGCCTTGGCGGCATACTGTAGGAGTTTGATGAAGCCGAGGATCAGCAGGAAGGGGAGGAGGATTTGGAAGACGAATTGAAGCGGATGTCGGAGGAGGTAGTACATTCGTTTCGAGACCAACGCCCTCGTCTGCGACATCCAGAGACGTGGACCAGTCAATCGAGGCTCTAAATAGCTCGCGGTTACGGTAGGAGTACGGTAGCAGCAAAATACCGAATTGATTTCCAAAGATCAACGACGCTTGACGTTCGGCGACTTCTCCGGCGCGTCCTTCCGACGGTTCCACCAGTTCATTGACCCTGAAATCATGAGAAATCAGAATTTTCGTTCCGGGACCCAGGGACTCACTTCAGGAAGACCTGTTCGAGCGAGTTGAGCGACAATCCGAACGATCGAATCGACAGATTCGCGCTGTTGTTCTCCAAGTCTTCAAACAGAGTCACAAATCTGAAATTCTACCGTAATCAACGCTACCGTAACTATTTATGCGTACCTGGGATGCGCGCCATCGCTGTTCGAACGCAGCGGGAGGAGGATTTCAATCTGATTTCCCTGTTGTTGTTCGAGATTCGCGAAGGGAACGTGCTTCTTGACCGCCTTGACGATGCGCTCGATTTTGCCCTGAAGCTGCGCTTCCTCGTTCTTGGCGCCCAGTTGGCCCTGCGCCGAGTTCTCCGCCACGTCCACCGACAGCAGATAACCGGCGCCGAAGCGGCGTTTCAGGAAATCGGGGGATCCGCAGCATTCCAGGCGGCCTTTCACCATGATCGCGATGCGGTCGCCCAGACGGTCGGCTTCGTCCATGTAGTGGGTGGTGAGGAGAATGGTCCTGCAACGATAGGATACTGTAAGCGCCGTACTCAAGCCCTCGACTCACCTGTCACGCTTGTTCCTCTCAAGGAGCTCGCTGATCGTCTGCCGCGCTCCGGGATCCATTCCGGCGGTCGGTTCATCGAGCAACACCACGCGGCTGCCTCCCACCAGCGACATTCCAACGCAGAGCTTCCGTTTCATTCCGCCACTCAGATTCCGCGCCAACTGAATTCAATTCTACCGTAATCCGCCTCTCCCGCGCCGCTCTTACCTCGTGCTTCTTGTCCATCAACTCGACTTGTCGCAGAATGTCGTCAACGCTGCCTTCGGCTCCGCTGTCGGCGCGGCGCTTCAGCCGCTGGAAGAAGCTCAGATGCTCTCGCACGGTCAGATAGTCGAAGAGCGGGTTGGTCTGCGGACAGTAGCCGATGTTCTGACGGCAGCCGTCGAGGTTCTCGATGATCTCCTGCTGGCAGATCTTGACGGATCCGGTCGAGGGCGAAGTGATGCCAGAGATGACCGAGAAGGTGGTTGACTTGCCTGCGCCGTTGTGACCGAGAAGTACCGTAACCTGTAAGAGCAGGTTTTAGTAAAGTTCACTGTTCGTGTTTTGGGAGCTAAGAATGAAATAGTGATGTTTTCGGCATTTTGCTCAAAATTGTGGTCTTACAACGAAAATTCAATTTTGCAGTACTGTAAACGAGTTCATGGGCAATCACAAAACATGAAAAATGCGTCACATTTAATTGAGATTACGGTAAATTTTGAGATTTTAAAAATTTGCATACTCCCTTGCATTCAAATCCAAGGTCTCACCACGAAAACACTATCAACTACCGTATTTCTTTGTTCACAACCTTTTAGCTCGATTTATCAGCTTTCATAAAAGGCACCATTTCCCCATGTTGACCCCGGATTACGGTAGCTCTAGCCAAAAACTTACATGTCCTCGATAAGCCCTAAAGCTGAGACCATCGACCGCTCGCTCGCCGTTGTTGTCCCAAACTTTGGTCAATCGATCGACGCAAATGTCGGCTTCGTCGTGGGCGAACGCCTGTTCCGACTCGATATTCGCCGAATCGACGCAATCGTGACCGCCATTACCGTAATCGTCCTCCACAGAGCGGTGGCCGCGCCAGATCCACTGAAAATCTCAATTTTCACGCTTGCAGACGCGCTTTGGTTTACCTTGATGAAGAACAGAGGCGACTTCCGGGGTGAATCGCCGACCGGGAAGACGTTGTCCAGGTATACGGTAAGCAGACTCATCCAGATCACGTCCACGACCATCATTACAAGCGCGACGCCTACAGTAACCGTTGACGACGACCCAAAGAACATATTGCACCAGCCAATGTTCAATCCTGAATGGCGCTCGATTACGGTAGCTGCAGAGCGGCTACAGTACCTCTCATCTCGTAGTCACCGAAAGCGTCCATCGCGTAGACAAACGCGTTCGTTGGATTCAGCGCGCGGAGTACGCTGGGACCGACTTCCGAGCGCGGAGGACCCCAGAAGGACATCGAGGCCATGACGGTGGTGAACCAGATGAGCGGGAGCCATTTCATGAGGCCTGAGGAGGTGCGAATCAGTGAAGCCATGAGGAGGGCGAAGGAGACGACCGCGGCAGCGTAGGTCAACACGCAGACCGCCATGAGGGACACCGAGGAGGTCTGAAAACGGCGATTTTGGTAAAATTGGGTTATAAACGACCAAATGATGACATGGCTTTGTCCAGGGATACTGTAGCTATGCTCAAAATTTTAATATTTTGACCAAAAATTGAAATTTCTACGTTTTCACCCTGATTTCTGCCTTTTCATAAAATTCACACGTTCGGCCAGCTCACCTTAGTCAGCAGCAGAACCGGGAAGATGGAGATGAGCATCGGAATCGCCGACTTCAAGAATCCGAGGACCCAATGCGAAAAGTGGAACATTGACGGCGTGAGACCCATGACCGCCAAGTAGGCCTTCATGCCCGACTCCTTCTCCGCCAGCGCAGCGGACGCGGTGTGAATCACGACAAAGAGGAGGAAGATGGCGGCGATCAGAGGGAAATTGGAGATTGCGGTCATGTAGGCTTCGCTGAGATACGCGGGCGTCGGCGCTCGCAGCAGACTGAGGACGTCCGACTCGATTGTCACGTTCGTCGAGGAACCATCTGAATTTTGGCCATTTAGACGAGCTCGACGCTTAGCTACAGTAACCCACCGAGAGGAACACGCTGTCGAGGGCGCGTTGCACCGAAATCAATCCGGAACTCCAGTAAGCGGGCTCGGGAGGAAGTTGATAGAGGTCCCGAGGCGGGATGTACATGTTCTTGGCCCAATTCTGGTCGAGACGCCACGGTTTCGCCAACGACGACATGTGGATACTGTAGCTGAGCTTGGGCGCGCTGCCAGTGTTCAGTTCATCGATTACGATACCGCCTGAAAGTGGGTTTCTTTTTTCGTAAAATTCGAGTAAAATTCGAGTATTTCAAGTATGAAAAGTGGAATTCCAGCCATTATAACCTCAAATTTGCTCTATTCAAGCTGTAATTAGTCTAAAATAGACCTAAACCGCCTTATCAAGCTCAAGTCAAGTCAAGTCAGCTTTTCGAAGTTGTCGTCAGCTTGAAAAAGACCAAAATCAGTCAAAATTAGGCTTAAAAACCCCTCAATTCTCTCTTTAGTTAGCTCTATAGCACCCTCCACTCACCAAAGTACTTCAGACACAAGTTGACCTCCTGGCCTTCGAGCTGCGGCTGCGAATCCTTCCTCAGGAGCTCCATCATCTCGGCCGTCGATCCCACTTTGACCACCGGGATGAACGAGTCGCCGCCGGTTTGTGCGTATCGAGCGGATAACTTCTCCATCAGTGACTGCGCCTTAGCGGACGTGGAGCTAAACAGCCGCGTTATCATGACAGCTACCGTAACCCAATAGCACGTACTAGTAGAGCATGGTGATTGTGCCTTTGCAGGCGCGTTTCCTTAAGGATCCTCCGACCATTTGGAGGTCGACGTCGTTGAAGCCGCCGTGAACGGGGATTTGATTAAACGAGTTCGCTGGTTCCGAGGCATTGGGAATGTTCTAAAGTTCACATGTTCGGTCTATTAAGTGACTACCGTAATCCAGGCTTACCTTTAGCGAAAAGAGGACCAGGGGAAGGAGCAGCATCGGCAGACCGAGCTCAATGATCGTGTAGAACGGTCGTCTCCACATGACGATCGCGTTCTTGCGCATCAGAAGCGCGAATTGACGGAAATAGCGTCGCATAGTGATAAGCGGAATGAGGAAGAGACTGAGAAGAACTACGATTCCGGCCACACACACATCTAGAAGCACCAGGACGACCATTACGATGCCGTAGAGTGCGAATAAGCCCCAGCGAAGGCCGGCGAGCAGATGTCGACAGGGGAAGCGAGGAACACGTCGCCAGAAGCGCGATTTCCACATCAACACGATCGCGATACTCGGTGTACGCTGACGCGGCGTTGTGGGGCACCGAATGCAAATATTTTCACCGAAAGCGCTTTGTCGGAGCGAAGTTTTGACTCTGGCGATGCCAACATGTTGTTCGTCAACGATGACTTTTGAATCCGGATCAAATAGGCATGAATTTGGGCTGATTTGTGCTTCAGGCTTTCAGCAGGACTGACCAGAGAATCAAACTGTCTTACAAAAACTTAGAAGATACGGTAAAGAGGACCCGCTGGTTCCTCTGGACCAGAACCAAATAGGGCTAAGACCCAACTCAATATCACGTTAATCTGAGCTCAATATAGCTTTTTCGAACTGATTCTCATGTCTTTGATGACGTGAGCGTTATGACCAGCCCTGTAGGCCCTAGATTAACCATAAAATACAGAATTGTGATCGAGTAAACGAGCTGGGACGTTTCGTCAGTGACCAAACAAAAATTCGTTTTCATTAACTCAACGAAATGGTTT
>MQUG01003961.1:0-26031 GCA_007213375.1 Steinernema feltiae | reverse complement strand
TCGGTCGGGGCGCGTCACTAATCTGCGATCCGTGCTTTGTCTGGATGATCGCACTTCGGATCGCAGTTTAGGGATGCGCGCCAAGGTCGAGGATTAGGTGATCAGACGTTGGTTCGCACCTTAGTCTGATCTCCCGCTTACATTAACCTTAAGACACAATCTTACGTTGTGAGTCAAAATGTGTCCTCAGAAAGGATCTCGCTACGTTGATCGATTTCCGACGAGAAGTTGGGCTAGAACAACGATTAATGATTAAAAAAAGATACAAATAGAAGAAATTACCGACACAAATCCGTAACTTTCGAGGACCGCAGCCAGCAGTTGCTCACGGTGTGCGTTTTCTATTTGGAACGCCACTTCCATGGAAGTGAAGGTGGTCACACACCGTAGTTCTTGTAGAAATCCTCTACATTGAGGAGCGGTTTTCGTCCGTATGGTATTGACGTGCGGTAAAGCCGCACATCAACTTCAACAGCTCTGGTTTGCTGAAGAAGTCAGCCACCTCAAGGCACTGACTGACCAATGATTGGTGCTCATCGAATGCACCGTTTAAGAGCAACCGATTTCCGTCTTTTTATTGAATCTTTGATTCCTCAAGAAAATTTATTATGCTAAGGTGGTTGTACATGAGATGCTCAGGGTACCTTCGGTACCCATCGACTCTGCACTGCAGTAGCAACGCTACGATTCTTTGCCTTGTCTACATCAAGCTGCCTTGTCTAGATCAAGCGCGTGTCTGCACTCAGATTTTCATTTTACCAGATTTCAATTGACAAGAGTCTGATTTCAATTTTTTCAGATTTCAGCAGAGAAGAGAAAAGTTCTACTAATAACCACCATTACAACATTTATTCAGTGATCTGAAGCTGTGCAATTACAAATTAACTAGGATCCAACACAGCATCCAGGGATGGAGGATTCATAGGAGGAAATTAGGAGAAAATACAAAAAAACATTGCCTTGCCTTCGCTTTGCCACAAAGAAGAGGACTTAAAGAGGACCCATTGGAATTTTTAAGATAGAAGGTTATTATTGTTTGTCTGGATCCAATTGGATGAAGATCTTGGATCAGTGATTTCGCTTTGCGACCAATAAGAGGACTTAAAGATTTCACAATGGATTCTTTTAAGATTGCTTCAGGAACCAACGCAAGCGTTCTAAAGCACCAACTTGATCATTCAGGGATTTTTTGAGACCATAAAGAGGAATTTTAGAATTGGACCTGGGAGCCCCAAGAGCACCAACATGAGCATTCAGGGAAATCGTGGTGAGACTTAGATTTTAAATCACGTTTGGGTTTTGAAACGAAAACCTGAATGTGGATCCTTTTAGTTGACAATAATATTTTCAGTTTGGGTCTCGAAACGAAAACCTGACAAAGTTGTAAAGGTCGCATGTTCATTTTCCGCAACGTGACAGACAGAAATCCCAGACAAAAAGACAGACAAAAAAAAGCACGAGCGAGATCTTCCCCGGAG
The DNA here is from genome assembly GCA_007213375.1 of Steinernema feltiae. Lineage (NCBI taxonomy): Eukaryota > Metazoa > Nematoda > Chromadorea > Rhabditida > Steinernematidae > Steinernema > Steinernema feltiae. Next base: position 24,553 of record MQUG01003961.1, on the reverse strand, counting down.
GGAAAGATGTCGTTGAAGGAAAACACGAATGCAGAATGACGTTGATCTGGAAGGCGAATTGGCCGATATTTTGGAGGCCACGAAATCCAAGGCAAACGCTTCTACCTCTAATGCATATAAACGCAACATTCCACTCATTATTTTCCAGGATCGCGGTTACATGAACGTCGACGAGCCGGTTCCAATTTCCAACAAGCGGGAACGCGAACACTCCTATGAAGCCACTGAACGCAAACGATACGATCGTCATCGATAGCAGCAGCGACGACGACTGCAAAGTGATTGATGTGAAGTTGATGTTGAAGAAGAAACCGGCTGGTAAGAAGTAAAGTGTAGAGCAACAGTTTATTGGTTGTTATTGTTGTTAAGTCGTTATTGCGGTCTTTTAAACTTCTAACAATTAGTGAGGGATACAGGGTATCCTGTAAGGTCTCGAGAGGGAGTCTCGGAGAACGGGGCTACGGGGAAACGCGGTAAAGGGTTTATTAGCCAAGGAGCGATAGCACAGTCGGAATAAGGATGGAAGCGAAGAACGTAGAAGCGCTCAAGATCTCTAAGCGCTCAAGGATCGTGGTTTAAGGATGCGCGCGGGTTAGGTGAGCAGCGTCGGTTCGCACCTTCGCCTGATCTACCGCTCGACCGCATGTCCGCCCGGGACCGAACCGTCACAAATTGATTTCACACTTTAGCGGGGACAATGCAAAGGTATTGCTTTTTGTCCATTTAAGCCGATTTGCAATTTTCTTATGAAAACGCAAGCGATATTGGCGGACGTGTAGATCTAATGGAGATCAGCGAGCTTGCAATCAGCGATGATCAAAAGGATGAAATCCTTGCCGTATCGAGGAAGTCGGACGGAAGCGAGCAGATCAATAGAATCTCCGCGCTCCCGTGGGAAGTTTTCTCCCAACTGCAACCGGATGTGAACCAGGCCAAGTAGGCGAGTTGGAATATCCGTAATTGAACCCTCTTTTCAGGTGGCTCTTGAGCGATCACTTCACTGACATCGAACCGTCACCACCAAAACGGATTACTGAATACGCTGTTCTTCAAGCGAAAAACCCGCAAATAAAGCTTCCGATGTTTCGTCTGATACGCACCGAAGATTTCCTCGAAGAGCGGATGCTCGAAATGACGCAGAATTTGTTGGGAAGACCGGTGGAGGTGATCCGCTTCTCTGCCACAACCACGCTCGCTGACATTTTGGGCGAAGCCGGGCGCACTGGAAGCGTGCTGGCGGCCGTAATGCGCGCAAAATGCTGCAATCCCGTTATCGTTCTGAGAAACACGGAAGCGGTCACCGACAGGAAGATCTATACGGTTATTCGACAACTCAGCCACCAAGGCGCTCTCCGCTCATTCGTGGATCGTTCCATCGGAGTGCCGTTCGACTTGTCGTACGTTCTCTTCATAGAACAGTTTGTAGCGACTAAAACACAACAAAGATGCCGTACGTTTGATTTGATGGGGATGCTGTTGTTACCCAAAATCCTGGCTGAACACGGCTTGCTGAAGCGCAAATCGCTCTTTGATGGAACGCTCCTGCGAATGATTGCCAACAGTTGTATCAAATCCAACGATTTCGGCAAATGCGAACGGATTCTCAACTCCGTCGTCGCGTTTCTCAGAGAAAAGCCGAAAATGTCGCTCTCAACAGCGCTGATCAACTTTGTGGAGATGCAAGGATGCAAAGAGTCAAATTACGCACATGCTGATCTCACACCGTATGGGGAGGGCAGCGATATGAAACTACCAATTGGCTGCTCAACACTGCTAACTGCTGATACAACTTCTCAAAAGGGATCGATCGAACTTGTGCAAACGTCGTTTTCACAGTCACACGAACACGTCATTCTCAATCCGACTAAAATTAGGAAGCAGATAGTGGACATTGCCTATAACTACTTGTACAGTAGTCACATTTCTACAGACAGCCGGAAATCACTCAAAGTTGCGTACGCGAAGGGCGATGGACCGTCATCTGGATGTTCAACGTTTCTTTCTTTCTTTTCGCTTCTAACCAATCGAATTGTCAGAAAGGATTCTGCGGTAACCGGAGCGCTGAGTCTCTCGGGACGGATTCTCGACATTGGTTATGTCAACTCAAAGACTCACGCAGCTTATCTGTGGGGAATTCGGAGAATGGTTCTTCCAAGCGGCAACAAAGAGGACGTCGAGAGAACGGTGGACGAACGGCTAAAGGTAAGACGATTTCTGTGAAAGTTGATTTTGTGAAATTTAAATTCAGAAAAAGATGCAATTCGTTTACGTGGACACGGTCGATGAACTCATCGCAGCAATGATTGAGGAAGAAGAAGAAGTCGATGAAGCTGCGCTCCTGAAAGAAACGTTCGGAACCCTGAACAACGGCACTCTCACAAATGCTGTAATTTCTTCATCTTGATTGTCCAAAGTTGGTCAATTACACTTAATAAACGCTGAAGCGCGCGCAATCCGCGCCTTTATTTAACTCTGATTGTAAGATTGAACAGCTTGACTTTTGAATTCTCAAGTGGAGCTGGAGCGCGCGCAAATTGCAGGCACATCAAGACGATTTTCATATTCGCACTCGCCAGCTTATCAGCGTTTCAAAACTGACAGAATTTTCATTTCATTACACTTTGACCTGTTAGTCAACTTTGCTTTTTTCCAAACACAACGGCGTCATCTCACAATGAGACACCTGACATCTATCGTCATTGCATCGTTTGAAAGACGTGCGCGTGGTGGCTCATTGGCAGTGCGTTTGTCTGTTGTGCGCGGTTTCTGACTTCGACGCCCAGTGGTGTCGTCTCTTTTGTGTCGTGTTCTCTGAACGACCGGTCGTTTCAATGTCTCGAATGACTCCGGTGCGGACAGAAAACGCACACAAACATACCGTTGGTTTGCGCTTTATTATAGAGGGCGATACTAGATACCTGTTACCCGTTGAAGTAATTTTAATGATTTTTTGTGATTTTTCTTAAAGTTAAATGTAGAAGGAGACGTAAAGTTAACTTGAATCTGCCCTGTAGCCCGTTTGCAGATGACCCATTTTTGTGTTTGACTATACGCTAAATGCCTGTGATTTGATTTGCATGAAACTTAATTCTTATTTCGGTTATACAGTGAACGCGAGTAATTTTAAATTTCCACTTTAACGTTTGTTTTACACAAACCTTTGTCACCATGATTTTAAAAAATTGAGCAAACTTTCTGAAAGTACCCGTTTACGGAAAATTGAAAACCAAAAAGAGAATGCATTTGTACATACAGGGTGACCAGAAAGTATTGCAACGGATAAAACCAACCGTAACTTTTCAAGATTACCTCGAAATTTAAATTTCTTTTTTGTGCGTAAGAGCCCACTAAATTCTACACAAACGCTGTCAGCTCATTTTCGTATTTCACACCTTGGACTTTAATACAGGCTCCCAGTCAGGTCTGGAAAATATTCAGAATGCACGCGACCATTTTTGGCATCATTTTGGCCCAGGCCACCCACTGCGCGCGTTTCAGCGACTCCAATGACTAGCACGTGACAGAGCAGATTTTTTGCTCCAAGATGTTCAAATCGCGAAGTCCATGATCATCAAATTGGGCCAGTTCAAGGGGCAAACGTCTTTGGTCGTGGAGGGCCGACTTGAATTTCTGTGGGTCTACCAACAGAAGTGAAAAAACAAAAACCGCTGTAACTTTTTGTCCTTTTATCCGATCTGTTTTTTTCTTTTACATTCCGAGCAAGCCCATTGAGACGAATCGAACGAGTTAAGCATCTACTAAAAATTCCAAAAATTCCGTAAATAGATGTGGGTGTTCCGGTAGGCTATGATGGCCCACCGGTCATCTTCCGAGAGCTGTATTGTCCAAAAAAATTCCAGAAAAAAACAAAAATAGAAATACTAGACCTAAATGACGTGAGGAACACGACTATGACATTAACAGGCCATTAAAATGCGAAAAACTGCAAAGAAACGTTAATTCAAACATTTGGTTGCAATACTTTCTGGTCACCCTGTATAACTTTGAATTGTATATAGGAAGGGTCCGTTGATTTGCAAAGATTGCGTTGCAGATAGATACATGTTATCTCACGATCGTGAAATTTATGAAAATTAATTAACAATTGTCTGCATGGGCCGAGCACGCTGCGATGGAGTCCGTTGATCTGCAACGTGCAGTCTCCATCAACGAACTTGAGCTGGTAGAGCGTGCGGACAGCGGCTTCAGAAAACCGCTTGTTTTGTCTGCACTTCCGGTTGAAGTCCAAACTCCAGCTATTGTAAGAATTATAGCGCGATTGATGATTGTAGTTTTGATCTAATTCGAGCGCAAGAGGGCTCCCATTCCACCTTGAGAGCGTAAAGAAGAGATGCTCCTAAACAAGAAAATGTGTGCAGTTAGTGGAAGTCACAATCTTACGTTAATAATGTTGAACATGAAAATGAAATAACATTAAACAGTTGTCCGCAGTGATGAACTCGCCACGCTGCTCGATTTCCGCCGAGAAGCCGGGCTAGAACAAAAAAAATGATTAGAAAAAATATATAGAAGAAATTACCAGCTCAAATCCGTAACTTGCCAGAACGGCAACCAGCGGTGGCGCGCATTCGCAGTGCTCCCAGAATGCGTTATCCATTTGAAACTTAACTTCCATGGATTTAAAAGCGGTCGAACACCGCAACTCTTGTAGAAATCCTCTACATTGAGAAGCGGTTTTCGTCCGCAACGCATTTACAATGGTGCGTGCAGTAAAAACGCACAGCAACTTCAACAGCTCTGGTTCGCTGAAGAAATCTACCACCTCAAGACACTGACAGACCAGCGATGGGTGCTGTTCGATCAACGTGGCAAATGCACCATTTAAGAGCACCCGCCTGAATCGGGTTATCGGAGGCACCTTATCACAGCCCTCAAAGTTGTTGCGTTTGTGCAACGGATATGGACACCTTGCGTGTCACATATCGTTTCCGCTGGCGTGAGCCCTGAACCACTGGCGGTTTATAGTCCGCATCGGCTAATTCCCGGCCACGACAGCAGCAGCTGTTGCTCCGTTCGATCCCGGATCCGTCGCAATATTTTGTTTCTGGAAGACTGAAAAACTTTAGACCATTAGAAGGGCGTTACGGTAGCGCCACTCACGTTTAATTGAAGAAAATCCTCGTAGACGAGCCGACGGAAGCTGAAGGATAGAACCAAGGAGGGGAACCGAGATTTCAGACTGACAAGACTGAAAGAACGAGAGACTGAAATGGGAAATTTTCTAGAAGAGAATGGCATCGCATACGGCATATAGCGATGTCCTTTTTCTATCACTCAAGGACTCGAATTGTAGCTTCAAAGATAAGAGGGGAGGGTTTTGGGTAATCGCACAAACTCAAAGACGCTTCTCAGAACACTGCTGTCGATGCAAAAAAATAAAATCTTCTGCTACGCACTCCTCCCAACATCCACACAAACGTATTGATTGGCCGCCATGTAGCGCGACACGAGCACTCAGCATTCGCCGCGCGCAAAAACGTGTTCTTGAATTTTGAATGTTCAACTGGAGCGCGCGCAAGCAAACTGTGACGGTCCTGTACCGTACAGCACACGCGGCTAAGCGGGAGATTAGGCGAAGGTGCGAACCGACGTCTGATCACCTAACCCTCATCGCGCGCGCATCCCTAAACCGCGATCCGTAGTGCGTGCGCCCAGACAAGGCACGGATCGCGGCTTAGTGTGAAGCGTCGCGCCCCGAGACGCGCCCCGCTAACCCGCATATGAAGTTGACTGCCCGTCCAGTTCCAGGCCGGTCCTCTTGATCCTCTGCAGAGATCTTGAGCGCTTCTACGCTCTCTGTATTCAACATCATTCCGACTGAGATATTGCTCTCTGGCTAATAAACTTTCCACCGCGTATCTCCATAGCCCCGTTCTCTGAGCATCCCTCTCGAGACCTTACAGGATACCTTGTATCCCTCACTAAACACATACGACGGTTTTCGTATTCGCACTCGACAGCTTAACAGCGCACATTCGGAGACTGCTCTAATTTCCATTTCATTCCAGTTTGATCCGTCGATCAACGTTGATCGACACAATTGCAAACGTGACATATGCGTTGATGGTGTCCGCAGAGTCAAAGGTTACAGCTAACGGTCGAAACCATTTTTTTATCCGCAACGAGGACGCCCGTTCTGACAACTCTTTTCCGTTATCCGCAACGCGGACGCCCGTTCTGACAACTCTTTTCCGTTATCCGCAACGCGGACGCCCGTTCTGACAACTCTTTTCCGTTATCCGCAACGCGGACGCCCGTTCTGACAACTCTTTTCCGTTATCCGCAACGCGGACGCCCGTTCTGACAACTCTTTTCCGTTATCCGCAACGCGGACGCCCGTTCTGACAACTCTTTTCCGTTATCCGCATCGCGGACGCCCGTTCTGACAACTCTTTTCCGTTATCCGCAACGCGGACGCCCGTTCTGACAACTCTTTTCCGTTATCCGCATCGCGGACGCCCGTTCTGACAACTCTTTTCCGTAAGTGGTCTTCGCAGTGGTCGCAGAGCGTCGGGCCACTCACGTTGAATTAAAGAAAATCCTCGTAGACGAACCGACGGACGTTGAAGGATGGAACCAAGGCAGGGAACCGAGATTTCAGACTGGCAAGACTGAAAAAACGGGAGACTGAAATGGGAAATTTGCGATATTTTCTAGGAGAGAATGGCATCGCATTCGGCATACAGCGAAAAAATGAAAGCTACGCACTCGTCCCTCTGAGCGCGTAAACATCCACCCGAACGTATTGATTGGCCGCCATCGAGCGCGACGCGATCGCCTGTCGACATCACTCCGCATTCGCCGAGCGCAAAAACGGCGCCCGACTGTTTCCTCTCTTACGCTGCCTTCTCCATTGTCCCAGCTTCGCCCGCAAGTAAGATCTAACCATCCGTACACCCGAAAATATCGATTTGTGGCGCGATTTTACGCGAGCTTCATTTGCATATGGCGCGGGCCATAAAATTCAAAAAGCGGTGACGAACGATTGCGAGAAGTGAGCTGGCTGGCGGCTGCAGCGCGTATTTCGTAATATACGCGTAAATAAACGTTTTTAAATGCTTGTTAATATAAGAGTTTTCCGTGTTTTCAGGTAATTAATACCTAACTAATTATAGTCGTCGCATCTATGCGCTCCTCCTGCAAATTCAAGTAAGTTAATTCCTAATATTTCCGTCTCTATCTGTTCATGTCTTTGAAACGAATTTTGCGGTCTAATTGCGCGTTTTTTTTTTAGGAATAATGAACAACTGACCGGTACTCAATCCAGGCTTTGTTGAGTCATATCCCCATCGACCACATGTCGGCTCTTGGCAAGAGGTTGGCTCCGGCGGCTCAAATCTCATGGGAGGCCAAAGTCAGTTAATTCTTAATGTTTTCTAACCTTCTGCGTGTTCGTCTCTATAAAATTCCACATTCGAGAATGCTTAGCCGTTAAGCTGTAGTTTTGAGGCCGTTCAACTCGGCGGCAACACGATGTGGCGTTAGCTGCACAGAGCGGAACACGACAATAACTAGCAACAAGCTTAGGTTGCTCGCTGTGCTCTTCTAGGTCCTATTTTTTCATCTTTGTACTGCCCGGCGCCGATTTGCGTAATTTTTCGTTCAATTTTTTTCTATTTTTCTCATTTTCTCGTAAAATTAAAAAATGAAATGTCGAGCTTCATTCTTAACCGCATAATTTGACAATTTTCAGCCAAATTACCAGATACGCGTGGGGCGCTGCTCACCAGTGCCTTAGATAAAATTTTACCATCTCCCAGTTGTGCCCATTGTACTGTTCCTCACGTGGAATATGGAAATGTGCGATTCCAATTACTTTACTTCCACACGTTTCCAGAGCAATGGGACCGAAGAGCACCAATTGCTGTGAGAACAGTACAGAGATGCCTCGGACGCTGGAATTATAAAGAACATTGGAAATCGTCCGATTTGCAATATTTCCAAGATTCGCCCAATTTACCGGTCTAAGTAAACACGAAGCACTTCTTCGATCAACGGTATTTTCATGGATTTTGTTCCTTAATGTTTTGGGTTTAGTGTCAAGAAACACAAACTCACCTGACAATCGAACTGCGAACTGCTTTGCCGATTTGCGAAGGCAGCAATTGAGTCTGCTTAACAAAGAGTCAAACAGACCGAGAACGGCAATCGTACTACGCATCAAAGAGATGAAGTTTAGCGTTCTCCGAAATTTTGTAAGTTTTTAAAGAGGAAAATTTGCACGGCTTCCTTTCCCCCCATACAACGGCTGACCGTATCCATTTCAGCCCAACAAGGGAGATGCTGAAGATCAATCGATTTTAACTTTCGAAACGTCAACTGCCATTCGCGCGCCACTTCCTCCACTCCGATGACCAGTCGGCCAGGACTCTCCTGGACTATCCTGCTAGACTGGAGCTGCAGCTTATGAGCGTCAGAGGAAGACGACCGGGCAGTTTCATGGTCACTGCATTGGCCTTCGAAACTGACTATACATATAGTGAAGTGTTCGGCCACTCTGGATCCGGTCTTGCACAGTCCTTCACAGGCCCTTTGTGAATAATTCACTGAGATAAATTATTGTATACCGACTCTTGTGCCATTATTCCTCGAGCAGCTATTGACGAAGCCGGTTGAATGAGACATTGTTCCCCACCGCGTCCTCCTCCTTCGTTTTAGCTGTTTTGGCTGTTTTTGTTAACTAAAGAGGCTCTATTCGATTTGTCGGCTTTTGGCGACTGCGGGAGGACTCGCACTTTGACAGACTGTCTAACTCAATTTCAGTCAAATCAAATGCGATGCCAAATCTCCACAGACATCGCCTGACCCTGTATTTCAGCTTTCCCGATGTGAAACATTCCAGACTCGAATTTCTGTTTTCTGCGAATCCTTTGGTTCAGTCCTACCGCATCCCGTTTGTCTATGAGCGTTTTCTTCAATTCAATGTAAGTGAACCAACCGTATCCGTGTCCTAATGGTCTGTTTTCAGCTTTTTTAATTAGTAAAATTCCATTTATTCCACTTGTGAGTCATTCAAGAAGATCGCCAAAACACTGCGCCCATCGGACGAGTCTCCCAAAAGCTATTCTGACGTCTGCGAAGCCCTCAAAATCCACTTAATCTCACATTTACAGCGATCAAGCCTCGAGTAAACTGAGCCTTGCATTGAAGGGAGTCAAAACGTTCTGCTCAGGATCGACAGGACTCGCAGTGAACTACAATCTGCTGGGGAAGAAAAGAATAGAGATCAAAGATCTGCAACGATGAAAGCAGTTGAGAAATAGCTGCCTGAATTTGTTAAAAAGGTACTTTTGCAACTCGATTTCCAGTATCCATTCCTTCCATTCCATTCCAGACCAGAATAGAAAGACGAACAGAAGGACAAAGTGAACGGGACGTAATTTGAGCTCGAGAGTCCTCGCACAGGTGAAGACATCACTGCGTTAATGAAGACCATGAAATTGAATTCAGTGCCTACGACATTGTGGCGCTTGCGGCGCCGCTTCTCTCGTTCGGCACTTCTGTCTCACGCCAACTGGTTCTCGTCGACCCGCTTACCGTTATGAGCCAGCTAAAAGACGGATCTCGGCACCCGCTACAACATCATTTTACGGCAATAGTTTAGACTAATAATCTGTCTATTTAACCAATAAATATACCGCTTCACGGTCCGCTTACAACGAGCTTACAAAAAGCGAGCTTGTCCTCACGATCCAGCCGCTGATCTATGACCATTTGCAGAGCCAAACACTGACCAGAATGCAACAGATTGGACGCGTCAACGCCACAAAGTTTTAGCGTACCGTGGCGTACTCTCAAGTCTTTTTCCATGTAAATCACTCGGGATTACCGAGACAAGTACGGCAGGAAGCGTTACCCGCCTATTTTACCCCAGTTCAGTTTACCAATACTTCGGTTTTGCAGGGAGCAAATTTGGCGCCATTGCAGAGCTAGAGCGCGCGCCTCTATTTTACGGTGATCGAAACCACCAGCCACGTCCCTCTTCCAATCGCCGAGGCGAGGTCTCTGTCACCCTCAACCCTCCTTAACGCGGCATATCGATTCGAATCGACGGCCGGCGCGACTGCCAGCCGCTCGCAGTCGGACCATACGCAACCCGCTGGCGGCTTTTTGGCGAAAACAACGGTTGCAGGCTGATCGTGTCCTGATACCAAAAGCGCTCTTCAGCTAAGCCGACCGTAGAGACGCGTTTTGAACCAGCTGTATCGATCAATCGCGTTTACGCGCGTTGATTTGCATTTGCGCGTGAAAGAATTCAAATAAGCGGTGACGCGCTTTTTGCTGCAAATTTTGGCGCAATCGTGGATTGTTGAAATGAAATCCAACGTTTCTTGTTCGCACGTTCGAATTCGCGCCTCGTCTCTGCTTCATTTTCAACGGAATATGCCAGTTTGCTACCGAACTCCACTACGCATACGATCTAACGCTAATTTTTAAGCAAAATCTGTTCTCGATACGGTGTTCGCAAGGTTTCATCCTATCTTCTCGTGTTGATTTCGTGCATATTTGTGCAAATTTATGCCGCGAAACGTCGATTTCAAGCTCAAACTTGAACGTTTGATTCGATTTCTACAATAATTGATGGTTTTTTCGTTTTAGAGCAATTAGCACCTAAAATCAACGTCGAAACGTCTGCGAGCATCCCATTCAATTCAATGTGAGTATCTTTAATACATTATCTATGCTCCCAAGCCCTTTTTGTGCCGTTTTGATAACCTGCGTGAATGCGATGCATTTGCCTCCCTCATGCGATGCCCAATATGCCAAAACAATCACATGGCGCCCTATTTTAGCCTCCCAAAATGCAACATTGCCAAGATTGAATCACGGAGGAGTTCGCTCCTTTGATCCGTCCTTCCACATTCGTCGGTTCCTCCACGAGGATCTTCTTCAATTCAAGGTAAGTGGCGCGCACACCCAAATTCCAGTTTTAAACTTGACTTCAGATTTACTTCCATAGGCCTTAACTGCAAAAGTCCCATAAACCAGACAAGACTCAAGAAAATTGCTTGCAAATTGATTACAAACTGCTTCAAAATTACGTGCCAGAAACAGCGGAGCGACCAGATCAGGTCAAAGCAGCTCGACCGAAACAAAATACGAAGTGGAAACGAAATACGAAATGACCTTCAGATTTGCGGTCGACTATTCCAGTAATCCTTAATTGCATTTTGGAAATTAGGACAACAAACGAAAGCAGACCGCGACACCAACGAATACGACATCATGAAATGCCCTTGTGGATATCAGATCGTCCAGTGTCTGTTAAGGCGCCAGAAATATCGCCGGATACAGTGGAACTGCGATGTGTAAGATGCTAAATGTCCTAGACAGCGTAAGATTTGCGGTCCAATAATCCTTAATTGCAGTCAATCGATTGCAGGTTGACGAACAGACAGCTCACACAGCAGCTCAGGATCCAACCGTCAAGCTACAACCCAGGGTCCGAGGCAAGAATTGGGAATTTTGAGACGCAAATTTTGTCATTTGCTCATCAAGAAGACTCGGCCCGAGGAAGGATCATAAGACAGATCTTAGGATCAGAGCCGCATGAATGCAGAATTGCAAAAGCAAAGCTACAGCATGGACAAAATACGAAGTGGAAACTACGAAGTGGCCTTCAAACAGTAAGATTTGCGGTCAACTATTCCAGTAATCTCTAATTGCAGCTTACCATGCTTCTTCTGGCAACGATAAAACAAGAACCACGAAATTTTGTAATTCGATGGTGGAGATGTGCAATCACCGAGTGCTCCATGGGTTAGTTGCGGCGTTTACCCGCTGCGAAATGACAACTCATCATGCCATTGTTTACAGCGTGGATACCATGGACTTCGTGTCCATCAGGCGGAAGACAGCGCTGTAGAAGCGGAGAGCTGAGCTGCTCCCGTGGACGTGCACTTCAAATGTGGTCTAGTAAGAATTGCTTTATTGATTGCTAATTGAACTCATTTTACAGACCAATGTTATGGACATGCTATGGAACAGTATGGAGTTTGCCCCGGACGAAGCTCATCGACCCGGCTCATCGACATCGACTCAAAGCAGCCTGACCAAAGTTCAAGCAATAAGACAACTATAATTGTGGCGTCCTTAAAGTAAGATTTTAATTATTGACAGCTAATGCAACTGATTGTTACAGATGAAGAATGGAGCCTTCGAAGTGCTCTTCGAGTATGACGAGCCGACGGATGTGTTCCACATTCGTCCGCTTTAACTTCAGAACCACTGATGATCCGCAACAGCCTTCCTCTTATTGCCAGGAAGCCTAATCCATTGTTATTGACAGTTATAATCCCGCCAGAATTGAGCGACGCGATTGCCACGTGAATTGTCCATTAATTAATTGTTCATCTCTTGCGTCTGTCTGCCTCGACCGCGCCTAATTTGTAATTAAAAATTACAAAAAGTTCCACTTAAATTGTCCATTATTCCATCTATGTTGTAATTCTCTCGAAATTCAAGGCAACCCTTTAACGATGAAGGCTGTTCGGCTAAGAAGAGAACCTTCGCCGTTCGGCGGCTCCTTAAGTCGCCGCTCCTTCTGTGCCACTTCTTTTTACTCTTAATTTGGTCTCAGTTTCGTAATATCCTTATTTATAGTCTTATTTAATCTCGTGCATTAAGTGTATACCGTGTTTTAAGGTTATAAAGGTTTAACTACCCAAGATTGAGGTGCCAACGGTGACGTCATCACACTCTGCGAGTGTGATGACGTCACCGCCGTCTGCCTGAAAGCGTGTTTTCGCTGCCCGGCGCTTGTTTACCACCCGCTTGCTGGCAACTGACTCGCTTCCCTCGCCTCTTTTTTCATATTGATCGCTCTTTGTTGCTCGTTGCTTGATGGGGTTTTTCCCTCAATTTACGCTTATTTCAGGGCTTTTACCGACCTCCAAACAATCACTGTCGATTGATTCTGAGCAAATTCTTCAATTGAAGGTTGGTCGCTTGAGTTATTCAGGGTTTTAGTGACTCCGCACTTTAGAATCACTGTTTCAGGACTGGATAAATGCCGATTTGCCCGAGACAACATCAAGTACCTAGGGTTTCGGATTGGCAGCAACGGGATCCCGCCAGACCCTACCCTAAGCCGGAGATTGACCATCGCCGGCGGGGGATCGGCTGTTCCTCGGGACCCGCTACAACGCTACACCATCTCGCAGGATCGGACGTTAGTCGCCCGCGAACCTGACGTAACATAAGCATGAGTCGAATTATCCTTCCATTGAGTCCGAAGCCTTGGCCATCGTGTTCGCATTACAAGAATTTCGGCCCTACATCGAGGGAAACGGCACGACTTTGGTCCGAACGGACAATTCGGCGTTGAAAGCGCTCCTCACCAAGCGCGAGCTACCTCCACGGATGACCAGATTCCAATTGGCCATTCAATCAGCAGATATCAAGATCGAACATCGATCAGGGAAATCGAACACATTCTGCGACTTCCTGAGTCGCTACTCGGCCCCGGATACGGTGAACGAAGAAAACGCCGCAAGAATTAGCACAGCAAGACGCGCCGACGCCAATCGGGAGGCAGAAGCGGAGAAATAAGAGGATACTGTCCCGCCCTTGGCGGCTACGTGCATTAGTAGTGCAAGCGGCCCTCTGGGTTGCTTGCATTACACATCCTATTGTCAGTCTATCGCTCGGCAGCCGCCGCAGGCGGTTGCTCGAGACTCCTTGTCCTGGATAAAGATCTTGTAGCAAACAATCGTGTTTTTACACAGTAATACAGTTAATCGCAATTCATGATACACGATCAATTACAATTAATTGATGTACAATTCTTGTACATTCTTGTAATTCTTGCACGTACAATTCTTCAAGTTGGCGAAATCCAAATCCTTAGGCAGAGTCGTGGGTGGCTTTTCATCAGAAACAGGCAGCGTTCGGTGTTTGTAGCTCATCGTGGACTTTCCTCTGGACACGTTGCGCCACACTGAGTCGTGATCTTGAGGCGAAACTCGATCATCTGCGTAGAACGGAATTTCGTCAATTTCTTCGTAGAATTTCTGCAGCGCTTCTGCGGCATCGCGTATTCTCTTCGCGATGTCTTCGCAGATGTCGCACAGCGTCGGTCTAATCGAATCCGAGTACTTTCCGCTCCCGACCATCATGATGTTGCGCATCGCTTTACGATTCGCCCAGCAAACGCTGTTTTGATCAACCTCTAGGCCGGACATGAAGAACAGGGTGACCTCGTTCTCCGCGAGACCTTCTTCCGGAGTCTGGAGGTCATTGACCTCTTTGACCTCGATTTCAAGCGAATTCAGGAATTCCTTCTCGAACGCAGTAGCTCGGGCTCTTGGGAACTGATCGACACGTTGAAATGCTTCTTCACGGCCAGAACAAAGGCGAGTTGGTAGAGAGAATCAACGACATCCCCGCTGGGTTGGAAACAAGTCGCGAAATTTCCAATTCCTACGATTCTGATGCGCTTGAGCGTCCTTCCATCGAGGAGCTTCTGCAGATCAGCAACGTAAGACGCGATGAATCCGTCCTGGTCGATTTTCTTCTCGATTCTCTGAATATTCGCATTAATATGAGCAAATTCGGTCATCTCCTCCAGGAGATTCTCGTCGACAGCGACGGTCCGCTCCGTGTAGAACGGCATCAGCATGTAATCGGTGGTTGTAGGCTCTGGACAGGACTCGGGAAGCGTTGTTTTGGGAATGAAGGCGCAGATTTGGTAGCCAGTTGTGTCCAAACGGAACGAGAAGAGATCCTCTTCTTTGAATGATTCCTTGTATCCGTTGAATGCCGTCCTCAGCCCGATGAAAACCGTCTTCGAGAGGTCCTCCCAGCGCTTTCGGATCAACTCGTTGAGTAGAAAGGGGTTGCAAAAGGTCACCCAGCAGATCTCGACCTCGTTCTCCGCAAAACCATCGGTTGACGACTCGAGAACGCTTTGCGCCGCTTCCGCATCGATCCCACTCGCATTCAAGTACCGCTTCTCGTCTTCCGATAGCTCCGTGCCGTGGAAAACGCATTTCTGCGGCTTGATGAACTCGTTGATCGCCGTCACAAAGACGATTTCTTGGCTCCGATGATCGACGACACTTTTCGCGTTTTTCGGCACGGTGTAGATGCTTCGGAAGGCGCGGATTCGTTGACCTTGCGCGAGAAACGAGGAGAGTCTGTCGCAGATCGCCTCAATTGGGTTCCCCGATCCCAAATCATCGTTGTACTTGGCGAGAGACTTCAACAGCTCGGTTTCAGCGTTTCCCAGAGCGAGATCGAAGGTTGAAGGTTGAGCCATCTTTCAGCAGGAAATCCGAGGAAATTTTCTTAAATATTCAGTTAAATAGATAGAACGAGAGAATGACACGAGCATAGGTTTTATCATAGGAGCACGGAAAACACGGCTCACCGTCCCAGGCCGGGAGTCAGAAATGGAACTACTGCTGATAATCCAAAATCGCCTAGCTATAACGTATGAAGTGTGACTAGACCGCCGGTGTGATTGTGATTATATCGCACGGCCACGCGGGATTACGGTATCTCTTGACGCGTGACGAGACTCCGAGCTGAACACAGTAATAATCAGCATTAGAGTGTGTATGAGCCTACTGTAGTCTAGTCTAAAAGCAAATGGCACGGCGTTATTGTTTGAAGCTAGAAGTACCGTAATCTCAGCTGAAAATGCGTCTACTACTATCTTTAAGTGCGACTGTCAAACCGGTGCTATCGTAATCTTTGCCATTTGGATCCCTAACAGAAAAGCCTGCCCTTTCCTGTAAAACTACCGTAATCCTAATATTGCAGTTTAACACTACGTCTCGATCTCAGCAATATCTGTCTATTTCTTCACCAAAAGCTGGAATAGAACGAGGGATAGAACACGCGCGAAAGGTCATCATCAGAACAAAGTAAACGCTGCTCACCGTCCCAGACGGGAACCAGAGATGGATCTACTGCTGAAGCTCTGATATCGCTAGCTATAACGTGTAAAGTGTGACTAGACCGCCGGTGTGACTTGACCATACGCGCGCGGGATTATGGTTTTCTTGGACGCGTTGCGAGACTCTACCACCACACAGGCATAGTTGATAAAGCTCTATCTTACTAACCCTTACCAGTCCCTAGTACGAATGGCCTTTACTTTACGTAAAACTACCGTAATCTACCGTCTTGTAATGTAGCCCTATGTCTTCATCTTCTAATGTAGCCGCTGGTCAGGGTATGGCGTCTTTGCGTAAAGCCAGAAATACCATAATCTTAAAACGCGTCTTAGCTAACTATTATTTGCTACAGTCATACCGGTGCTACCGTAACACTCTCAATTTGGAAAGACGCGCGCTAAGCATATATCATAGGAACACGGAAAACACGGCTCACCGTCCCAGACGGAAGTCAAAGATAGAACTGATGATCTGACACCATCTAACTATTGTGTGACGGAAGGTGTGATTGTGGTTATACGACACGGGATTACGGTATGCTCGACGCGCGGCGAGAGTCTACCCCTCACACACTAAATTTTGGTAATGAAGCACGCAATTATACGTCAATCTGTTTGACTTTTGGGTGTTTTTCCTGCAGCAAGTGCATAAAAAGGAACAAAAGGTCCAGAGAAAGGATCGCAACGAAAAGAAGAAGAAAAACATGCCGATCTGGCAATCCTTGTTCGAAAACTGCGCGACCACACACATCGATCGGGGCACGTGGCTTTTTCAAAATGCGAAATTCAGTTGTAAGGCGACCGTGGGTGAGAAACAATTAAAAATCCTGTTTCTTGGATAGGTCTAGACCAATTCAATCGAGGTCGCAAGAGCCGAATTGATTGAGTTAGACGAAAATCTGTTTTGAAGCGATGTCGCGGTTCATTTAAGCGAGATTTTAAACGAAATTATCCGCCTTGTCGTCGCTCTCTTTTCAATTTTTCCACTATTCAATTTTGAGATCTTTATTCCGCCTTCTGCTGATTGTAACAATAACAAATCGGCCTAATTTCCTCGTAATCCTCCACACAGTACCCCTGTTCACCGTAGCTATTCACTCGTTCGAATCGTTTTGACATCAACGACACCGTCTTCAGTTGTCCGTTATCCCGGCGTTGTACCTCCACATAACCAGAGAATGCGCCCTCGCTTGGCAGCAGGGTAATCTTGAGTCTGTAGACCTCACGACCGTCTTCTAGAATCAGCCGATCGGCTACCGTATCCTCCTGTTTCACTGTCATCTTCTGGCACTTTGAGCTCATTCTTTGAGCGGCTAGCATGCGCTCAAAGTGCTTCAAAGCAAAGTCGGCCATCGTCACGGCGTCCGTCGAATTGGCAAGAAGCGGCGTCTCAAACTGCTTCTCGCATAAACAGAATTCAAACGGAATTTTTAGGCTCCCGCAGTTGCGTGGCTCGTCTCTGCCACGACGAAAGTAACTGGAGCCGTGACCGGCGTGGTAGATCTCGGGCAACGGGTCGTAGAGCTCTTTGAAGTCGCCATTCTTTGCCATCTACAGTAACCTCGTGTTTAAATGCGCCATTTTGGGCTAAATTACCTCAGCCAGATGCATCAAACTCGCGTAGGTATCGTAGTGCGTGTTGAGTTTCTGCGCGTTTCTGCGCAAAACGGAAATTAGATCCGATTCGCGGTATTTGAGTGGAACGGAGATGAGGAGCAGCGGGTTCGAATCCTCCAATTCGCCGACTTCGGTGCCACGGATTCCGCCGAAACGCATTCCGTGGTCGGCCGTGATGAAGACAAACGAGTTGTTGAGCTGAAATGGAAAGGATTAGAGCGGGAACGGGGTACTGTAGTCTGTAACAAGCTAAGATCGTGTAAGTTGGTGATCGAAGAATTGTTTCAATAACGTAATCTCAGCTCAAAATGCGTCCGCTGCTCACTTTAACTGTTATCATCATACCGTGATCTTTGGGGTCCCTAATGTATATGATTTGCGTTGTCTCGTATAGCTACCGTAATCCTAATGTTGTAGTTTAAAGTTTGGTTCGCTGGTCAGGGCATGGGATCTCCGTTTGCAGCCAGAAATGCCGTAATCTCAGCTAATAACGCGTCTGCTGCTCACTTTCACAGCCTGTACTACCGTAATCCTTACCATATGGGTCATTAATACAAATAGCCTGCGTTTTTCAGTAAAACAACAGTATCCTTGTGGTGTAATTCAATCCTACGTCTTCAACTCCAACACAAAATCCGTAAATTTTGAGAAAAACAGACTTTAGATACCGTAATCGTTTTAATCACAAACTGAAATTTAAACTTAGAGTGCGAGGTACTGTAGGAAACTGAAGCGAAAGCGGTTGATCACAGAAGAGTGTTTTACTTCAGAAATACCGTAATTTCAGCTAAAAATGGGTCTATTGCTAGCCCGTGGTACCGTAATCCTGTCCATTTAGGTCCCTAATACGAATGGCCTCATCCTAGTTCCACAGTCTAACCCCACTTAATCTCAGACACAAAATCCAAAAATTTCAGACGAAAACCTGACTTTAGATACCGTAATCCTCCCAATCACTCACCCTCGCTTCCTCACGCTTGAAAAGCTTGTAAAAGTGCTCATCAACATGATAAAGTCCATTCGCATGGTCGTGCGCTATTTCCGTCAGCCACATGAACGACAACTGCGACTGATTACGGTAGGCGTTCAGGAATTGCTCAAAATAGAGCGACGTGTCCTCGTAGGTCTCGTGACACATCTCCTTCATCGTTTGGCGCACATTCTTCTCTCCCTCTGACGGTTTCTCTTCGCTTCTACGCTGGAACGGTCTGCAATGAGGGTTACGGTAGCCGAGGGGGTCAAATCGAGACTCTACTTCATGTAGTGCTTAGCCGGAGCTCGCAGGAATCCCCAACAATTCGGGTAATTGAGCGCACCGAGCCCCCAATCATCAGGCCATCATTGTATGATAGCCGACATCGCGGAATTCGTGCATCCAATAGGTCTGATTGTCACTTGCAGTGTCGCAGTTCATCGTGTGATTCAGATCAGGCTGGACCTCCTCGGAGTAGGGATTCCTGCCCAGTTCGTAGATCTGCTTACCTGAATGCAGGAGCTCAAATTACTTAAAACAAGAGAGAAATCCTTACCGAACATGATCGACCACGCGTTTGGGCGACTGTTAATTCCCAGTTTGTTCATGTGCTTGAAGACGACCGCCTGATGCTGCTCCTTCAGGAGGTAGAACGTCCTCGACATGGAGCGAACAAACTGCGGAGTTGACGTTGAGTCGAACAAGATGACGTAGACGTTTGGTTTCTCGTAATCGGGCGATATTTTGGCGTCTGGAGGGTGTTCCGGACTGTGACTACCGTAGTCTGCTGTGTCTCTGAGAGTGTAATCAAGTCAAATAGCTTGAAAAACAGCTCAAAAGTACATTTTTTCAATGATTTGCGTGTGGATGTAGTTGTAATCGTAGTTTGTCTCTGGATCCTCGCCACAGCGCACCTCCACAAGGTCACAGGAGGGCTCGAATGTCGTAATGTTCTCCCAGGAGCTTGTGTCGTAGCGCCAGTCGCTGTTTCCGGGCCTGACTAGGAGGCATCTGGAAGGATTCGAGTGGAAAAAAACTAAGAAAAGGTAAGGATTACGGTATTGTAAGCTTAAAGGGACGGATTTTTGTGTTTTAATGCTTTAAATGGGATTGATTTGAGGCTTACAAGTCTTCATAGTACAGACTTCAAGCCCTGATACCGTAATCTGGTTCATTTGACTCCAATTTCGCGATTTCACCCCAAAAACTAACCTTCCCTGACACCAATATCCATCCTTCGCGTGTTCATCCTTCAATATCAGCGTCCCGTTCACCAAATCCGTGATTTGCGTCTGATTCTTCTCACAAGACGGCTTCCAATTCGGATCCTGATAGTACTTGGTGCTCTCGTCCCACGGATCGATTTTCACAATTTTGCACGTTAAAGGCTTCAAAGGCTTGAATTCTTTGACAATTTCAGGCTGATTTACGATCACTGAAACCAGTATTATCAGTTCAGTCACTTGGATTACGGTAGTTACGTGTAGAATAGTGATAATTGAGTGTGTCCTTCATTTCTTCAACATCGAAAAACACAAAAATCGTGGTCCCACAAACGAGTAGGACGAAAAGTGTCAAAAGATCTGAAAACAGGAGTTAAGGACAGACTGGAAGAGTGAAAAACTTACTTTTCTTTACGTTGATTGTTTCTTCGGTCATCCTGGATGCTGAAACTGGAATTGAATGAGCGGATGAGCGGATCGCGGAAATTGAAACACACGACGTGCAATGTATCTCTCGAAATCCATAAGATCACTTCCCGGAGGTCGTATATTGACCGTTTGTTGCCGAAACTGACTAATTCGAGGGATTCTGATCGCATGAGCGTTCCTCGCAACCTCGAATTGGTCTTGATTAACTCAGGAAACACAGGTTTGCGGCTATCTGGCCGAAAAAAAAGGCAAAAAAATGTCATTTCCGACTTAGTTAGCCACAAACATGTGTTTTCTGGGTCGATTTAGACCATTTCGAGGTTGCGAGGAACGCTCATGCCATAAGAATCACGTGAAACGGTCGGAAATAGCCGTTTTCAACAACCGAACAACAAGATTTTGCCTAAAAATTGAAACAAATCAGCGTAAAACCGCGCAGAGAAACCAGTGAAAACGATTGAAAAATCGAAAAACCAACTTTTCGCTACGGTAGTTGTTTTTTTAGTCATCCTGGATGCTCAAACTGGAATTGAATGTTGATGACCAGATGAGCGGATCGCGGAAATTTGAAACACAACGACCAGCGACAGACATTTTTTGCAGACAAAGTGGGTCAAGTTAGACGCGCGCAGTATCAACCGCAATGCGTTCGTGATCTGTGAAGTGATACAAGAAGAGCTGCGCGAATGCTGAGCTCCAGGCGATCAGAACTGCTAAGGAAGCGATCAAGGAGGCATCAGAACTGCGACTTTGAGGGTTTTTGGTTGATTTTTATATTGGAAGACTGAAACATTGATTAAAAACAACAAATACAGGGGTTTCCAAGCAGTTTCTGGCTATTTTAACAAAGGAACAACGAATAAAAGGCAAGATTTTGCCTAAAATTGAAACAAAAAGAAACCAGTGCGAAAACCGCGCAGAAATTCAGTGAAAACTCGATCAACTCGCTCTCGACGATCTTGCGCTGTCTCCGATTGCATCTCGCGCGTGCTCTCTCGCAGACTCGAGTTGACCCATTTATGTGATCAAAGCATAAAACAAACTCAAAATCAAACGAGAGCGTCTTATGCATTAGCCGATAGTTAGTTAATGGAGTGAATAGATCAAACTTGATTTACATCAACTAATTCAGTTCATAAGTAGGTCGAGAAACAAGAAATGAGTGAAAAGTGCACGTGAAAATCGGTCCAACAATGGTCTAATCAAGTCTAAGCTTTCCAATATTTGAATTTCTAAATGATTTGCTCGCCATTTTGTAACAAAAATTGAAAATTTCTCTATTTTCCTTTTTCTTTTGCCGTTTTCAAAACAATAGGTCGAAATTTGGCGTTCTGATAAGCCACGAAATGGTTTTTGAGCTTTATTTGGGTTCTTTAAGTGGAAATAATGAGATAAAATATCAATATTTTTGTTGCTTTTCGGCTCTTTCCGCAGAAGCAGTCGTGCTTCTAACCGAATACATTACACTCGCATCTTTTTTTAGCTGATTGGAGCGAAATCAAAGTGACTATCATAAGTGTATGTTGCGCTCATAAATCAAGTATCGTGTTCATAATTAGGTCGACAAATAAGACATGAGCGAGAACTGCGCGTCCAAAAATGGTTAAATCAAACGTACTTGAAGAATGAGACAATTCAAAGGGTCATTTTTTGATTAAAATTGAAAAAATAGGGTTAAAACTCAGCTTTTTTGCCACAAGTCATACCGAATCCAATCGGACGCTCAATGAGCGCCTCATTCCTTCTTTTTTTCCAACCATTGTTTTACGAGCGCGAACATCGGGAACGCTGTGACCCCCTTTTCTGTCTTGAAACACAAAGTATCTCTTAGAACCTGTTCTCCTAAAACAGGTTTTATTTTTGCAAAAATCACCCAAAATTTGGCTCAAATTTGCCGTCAAAATCGGCAAAATTACCATATTTTGCGATGATTTGCTTCATTTTTGGAGTTGACCCAATTAAGTCGCTAGCGAACGCGTTGATCTCGCTCTCACTGACGACCGCAAAGGTAAACGAAACTAGGGCACTTAACTGCAGCAAACAAAGGGATGTTGCGAGCGCGATGGGATGTTTCAAACCGTCTTTTTGATCCGGGCGTCGGGATTCTCACCACCGTCGACGATGATCAAAGGAGGTAATTTTTGGGTTTGTAAACTTTGAAAACTTCGACTTTCAGCGCCCCTCCGGAAGCTCTTCCGCCTCCTCAATGTGCTGCTCATCTGCGTGGCGTTCTATTTTACCGTACACTGGCTATCGGAGCACTATCCAACACGCAAGGTCCAGAAAAGGAGCGCCGTTCAAGTGTACGACGATGAAAAGCTTTTTGCTTACAATGTGTGCTTTTAGGACTCCAGTTCTTGTTATGGATAACGGGTCTCTTAAACTTGAAGATGCCTCAAATTCAAGTGATTCTAGCGCTACTGCGCCGTCGGCTAAAGCGATGAAAGCGGAGGAGGAAGTGACATCGACGACCACGGAGAAGATCAAAGTGACCTCAAAACACGAGTAATTACCGTAATCCAGCATTTAGTACGTTAAAATGTTCAGAATTGGGATCCCAGATCATCTGCTTGATCTGTTCGCCGTCAAAGAACTCAATTTGGTCGTTTTGGACCCAACTTTGATTAAATGCTTGACCAACGATGACTGCATGCTGCTCATGGCCTCGCCGTCGATCCAAATCGGGACTTTCTTGCATGACATGAAGCTGGTGAAGAAGGTGTTTAACCGAAAATTGAAGGTAGGGCGTTTCTTGACCGATTTAAGTTCAAATCAGGCTGTTTTAGGGCAAAAATTGGACACTAAAAGTGGTCAACGACAACACAGCGGTGCTGACAGCAAGCCACTGGACCGGATACGAGAAGAACGTCATTCTCAGCGTCCTGCAAGAGGGAGCTGGCAAGGATTACTTCAGATTAGCCGCAGAAGCCTCCCTGGAGATCATTGAGAGAGCAATTGACAAGTAACGATCGATTTTAAGCCTAAAATGGCTGATTTTTGTAGATTCGAGACGTCAGAACTTAAAGGATTCACGGTTCCTGAGGATCTCGACAGATTCAAGTTGTGGTGGGACAATTCTCACTTTGTGGAATGCAATCGGACCTTGGCGGAGTCATTCAAGAAGGGCGAGAGGATCATGAAGGAAGAACACGTCACCAACTTTAAGAACTTTACAAATATGCTCCTCGAAAGTCGTCAGATCCCACTGTTGGCGTTCGGCACCCTCTTAGGCACGTTTCTGCGCACATTATCCAGCTAATTCAGGATTTAGGATGGTACCGCAACTGTGGAATCATCCCATACACCGCGGACATCGACGTCGTAATCAAGGTGGCGCAGTACAACCAAACATTCGCGAACATCCACAAGAAAATGTGGAAATACGGTATCCACAGAGAGCTCGCAAAGGTAACTCGCATAAAAGTCGCCTAAAAGCAGCCTTTCTTAGCACGAATACGGTCTCGAGATGACTGTCCGCATCCCTGGAACCGTCAAAGACGCCAATTGCGACGTTTTCTATCTCTATCCCCACAATTCGACCTACGAATGGGTCTCGACGACCTACAGCAAGTCGCACGACTGGAAGCGCCTCAAGTCAGCCCGGAAATTGCTTGATTTGCGGCTAAAACTGATTGTTCCAGGACACTGATGCCGACAATACACGATACGTGCACTGGGGACATCGACGGGCACTTGTTCTTCCTCCCCTGCAACTACATGGAACAAATCCGCGCCTCCTACGGCTCCAAGGATTGGCTCGAGCCTCAGGAGAGCTACACGTACACTGGAAGCGATAAATTGACGTTTGGGGACGGAAATTGGAACAAAGAATTGGATGATGTAGCGCAGTACTTTTGAGAGCGTAATAAACGAGAAAAATTAAGTCTGAAATTGGAGATATAGCACAAAATCGTGACACTGGCTTCTCTGTTGTAATGCAGGAGCCGAGAACCACATTACAGCAGCCGCAAAGCTCGCGCAAACGAAGAAAACACGGAGAAATCGCGCATTGCGTTGCGGAACTGAAACGCGGATCCGTTGAGTGAAAATGGAGGGAAAATACATCGAATCATGATCCAGATGATCGCGGCAGCTCGATTGAACCTGAAACAAAGGCTCAAATCTTATTTATTAAAACATTCTCAAAAGTATAACACCACATCATCCAATTCCTTGTTCCAATTTCCGTCTTGAAATGTCAATTTATCGCTTCCAGTGTACGAGTAGGTCTTGTCAGGCTCGAGCCAATCCTTGGTGCCGTAGGAGGCGCGGATTTGTTCCATGTAGTTACACGGGAGGAAGAACAAGTGCCCCTCGATGTCACCAGTGCACGTTTCGTGTATTGTCGGCAATAATGTCCTGAATAAATTCTATTTTAGCAGCAAAGAA
>MQUG01003960.1:0-56580 GCA_007213375.1 Steinernema feltiae | reverse complement strand
CATTTTCTGGGCTAATCGTTTATTCAATATCAATAGGTACAAAAACCGATCATACGCGAAGCGACCGGTAGACAGTGAAAAGATCAAAAATAGATTCAATGCATTTGACATTTCTTTTTATTAAACCTCAAAAATCTGATTTTTGGGTCCGTTTTGGAGTGTTTTTATTTAAAGTAATTTTCTATTTTTCTAATCTCTGTTGTAATGCCGACTATGACAGATGTGTACGGTAAGTCTTTCTGTTTTTCTTTGCTAAAGCGTGCGACACCAAAATAAACAAATGTATTGTTTTTTAAATATTTAAAATTAGGTTGGCGAATTGAATGTATATTAAAAACAGATGATCCGAAAATCATTTAGAACCACTCAAAAAATCTATGGCTTTCATTTGCAAAAATTTAAGTGTTTTTAACGGAAGCAAATACATATGTCATTAAAAAATAAAAAAATTGATTTGAAAATAAATGAAAATCGCTTTAGTTTTGACTCTAATTAAAGTGCCAAAACCTTAACAGCAATCTCATTTCGTGCAAGTTACAAAAATTGAGATTGTAAAAAAAAAAGAATTGAGACGCGCGCAAGTGAGAGTTCGCCAACACAATTCGCCAAAAATTAAATTTGTCTGTTTTTTAATTGTTTGCTGTTTGCGTTCCAAAATTAAAATTTCCTCGTTTCCTAAAACAGATATTTTAGTAGAAGTGTATTTTTTCTTTAATAACAAAAAATCACAAATTTGATCTTAAGCAATTGAGGCCAGAAATTGTCAAGCCACTAATAGGCAAATTGAATTTGGATGGATTGAGTATTTTCAGAAAAAGCACAATTCTAACGATTGAGACGACTTTGTGCAACTGCGAATTGCAGAAGCATGCAAAAATACTGTAATAATCTATGTTTGGAGGAATTTCATTTTTCGATTGCCAAAGACTTTGTCTCGAAATTGTCAAAAAATGTGGTGTGGTGTGCCATAGTGAAGCTACCAAATGATTTAATGATTACATTAAATTTTATTTCCTTTCATTTGTTTTTGTTCCCAAAAATTCTAGAAAAAAATGACTTTGTGCAAATTTGTGTTAGCAAAGCATGCAAAAAAACATTGTTGCAATGAACTATGTTTAAAGATTTTAAAAATTTCATTTTTGGTGTTCTTGATCCAAGCCAAAACAAGAAATTTTTGAAAATTGTACTAATTCTCACATCCAAATCTGTTGAAAATCAGAGATGAGTACATTTTCGTGAAATGTGCCAGGAGGTGTCAGGTATTTTTCTTTGAATAACAAAAAATCACAAATTTGATTTACGCCAGAAATTGTCAATAAAAGAAGCTACCAGTAGGCAAATTGAATTTGGATGGATTGAGTATTTTCTTCTAAAGATCGAGATGACAGTGTGCAACTGCGAATTGCACTGGCATGCAAAAATACTGCTGTGATGTGCCATATTGAAGCTACCAAAAGCTACTGATTAAATTAAATATTATTTCCTTTCCTTTCAAAAATGAAAATTTTTAAATAAATAAATTTAAAAAATTATTACAATTTCCAAAAATTTGCGCTCTAATTCGTTTCTCTACTTCGCTCAAAAAAAAATTCGTTTTAGTTATCATTTATTTGTTAAGACATTAGCAGAGTTTCATGCAGCCCGGAAGGCCTTTAATTTTGAATAATTCAATAATGTCAAAACCTTCAAATAATTTGAAAAATCAGGGATTTTCGTTTTAGAGGACAAACTAGAGGACCTTTAGTTTTAAAGGTGTTAAAAGCTGCAGTATATTTCTGTTTTATTATTCATGTTTTTTTATTTTTGTATATCAGAAGCTGCAGTATATTTCTGTTTTATTATTCATGTTTTTTTATTTATTAAAGTATTATTTTATTATTATAAAATATTATTTATTTATTATTTTGTTATTAAAGAAAAAATACACCTCTACTAAAATATCTGTTTTAGGAAACGAGGAAATTTTAATTTTGGAACGCAAACAGCAAACAATTAAAAAACAGACAAATTTAATTTTTGGCGAATTGTGTTGGCGAACTCTCACTTGCGCGCGTCTCAATTCTTTTTTTTTTACAATCTCAATTTTTGTAACTTGCACGAAATGAGATTGCTGTTAAGGTTTTGGCACTTTAATTAGAGTCAAAACTAAAGCGATTTTCATTTTATTTTTCAAATCAATTTTTTTATTTTTTTAATGACATATGTATTTGCTTCCGTTAAAAACACTTAAATTTTTGCAAATGAAAGCCATAGATTTTTTGAGTGGTTCTAAATGATTTTCGGATCATCTGTTTTTAATATACATTCAATTCGCCAACCTAA
The DNA here is from genome assembly GCA_007213375.1 of Steinernema feltiae. NCBI lineage: Eukaryota > Metazoa > Nematoda > Chromadorea > Rhabditida > Steinernematidae > Steinernema > Steinernema feltiae. The sequence goes on along the minus strand of MQUG01003960.1, from coordinate 54,258 downwards.
TTTTAAATATTTTAAAAAAACAATACATTTGTTTATTTTTGGTGTCGCACGCTTTAGCAAAGAAAAACAGAAAGACTTACCGTACACATCTGTCATAGTCGGCATTACAACAGAGATTAGAAAAAATAGAAAAATTTACTTTAAATAAAAACACTCCAAAACGGACCCAAAAATCAGATTTTTGAGGTTTAATAAAAAAAATGTCTAAATGCATTGAATCTATTTTTGATCTTTTCACTGTCTACCGGTCGCTTCGCGTATGATCGGTTTTTGTACCTATTGATATTGAATAAACGATTAGCCCAGAAAATGTAGTAAATTTAGTAAAAAAATAAATAAATTTAGATTAAAACACTCCAAAAAGGACCCAAAAAGCAGAGTTTTGTGGTTTATGGAGGAATGGATTGTCTTGGAATTTTTGAATTGGAATTGGAATAAAAAAAACATTTTTCAAAAAAGTTTCTGTTTTTTTGAATACGCGATTACTGTACTGAGAACGCAATTCTGGCGTCTGTTCTTGCTTTTGCAACATTTGATGCAACACAACATTTGATTTTGTGTTGTGTCTTGTGTTTGTGTTGTAACCAAAAGCGGTCTTGGTGTTTCCGAGTCCGAGTCACATGGAACACAAATGTCATCAAATGAAATTGCAAAAAAATACATTCGACCTTCCAGCCTTTCAATCGCTGTAGCAACTTTAAACTGTTTCTAAAACGTTGTTGTACGTTGATTGCAACACAAATAGATGCGATTTTCTCCTCAAACAATGTTGTTCGGTGTTCCATTCCAGTTGAGAGCAAAAATGATTTTTAAATTTTTGTTAAAATAAAATTTGTGCATTTTAAACGAAATCTGTTAAATGCGAAACCTTTAATTGTATCTAGTTGTCAAATCTGGTCCTCTTCAAAAATACCTTTTATTTACACTTTTTATTTGATAATATCCACTTGATAATATTGGATAATAAGGACGGAGGTACAACAAATTTTTTTGTGTTGAAAATGATGTGTTCTTTACAAAAATTTGAAATTTCAATTTTCACAGATTCCTTTACAATTGTTCATTGTTGAAAACTCTTTTCAGAATTCCAGAAGCGGCTGTAAACAATGTATTCGTCTTTGAAAAGAACAAATTACAAACTAAAGGAAGGAAGGATGTTAGAAAATCGGACTAAACTTCTTTTTTTCACGTTTGCAGAGTAGAATCGAAATATCGGCTTCGCTATACGAGATCGCACTAAGAAGTTTGAAATGTGAAAAAAAGAAAGAATTTTGCTCAAAAATACCTTCATTCGCACTTCCTATTTGATAAGTATCCACTGGTATAATTGGCATTAAAGATTCAAGTTATTGCCTAAGAAAGTTTGAAATGTGTTAAAATTACAGAAAAATTACAGAAACAAAAAATGTTATTAATAAACTAATAAACTATTAAAGTTTACATTTCGATGTATCTGTTAAATCTGTTAAATGCGAATCTTTTATTTGTATAGGGGTTGTCATATATGGTCCCTCTCAAAAATACCTTTTATTCACTCTTCCTATTTGATAAATATCCACTAGTATTATTGGAATTAAAGATAATTGAAAATCAGAGCAAAATAGAGGCGCGGACGAATTTTTATTAATTTAGTTGAATTTATAAAAGGTAAATTCGTAAATTGCCGTAAAAAGTATTTGAAATAAGCATCCAAAAAATAAAAAAACATTTTTCATTTTCTAAAACGTTATTTAACGTTGATTGTTACACAATAGATGCGATTTTCTCCTCAACGAGGCTCCAAAAGACAAACTTCTCCTCTAATAAATGCTGAGCTTGAATTACAGTGAGTCTGTTAAAAAGCTGATTGGTTGGACTTTGAAAACATATTTTAGGTTCAGGTTATGCACTGTAGGATTTTGGCCACAAAGAGAAAGCCAGAAAGGGTATAGTGTGTACCGTAATGGACGTTGCGGTGTTTCTGTTGTTTTTTTCATCACCGAAATTAACTTAAGATTCCCAATAACAGATTTTTTTATAGTTTAGTTAAATCACTGTTGGCTGGTTGTAAAGATGATTTGCAATTCGAAATTCAATTTTGAAAATTTCTGATTTGAAAAAAAATTTAAAAAAAAATTATTTTGTTGAAATTTTTAATCATTTAATTACGTATTATTCAGCTTAAAAATCTAGGATAGGATAGTTAAATAACTATCGTAACGATGATTTGCAATTTGAAATTCAATTTTGAAAATTTCTGATTTGAAAAACCAAATTAATTGCCCTACAAAAATTTGATTTTTTACTTTGTGGTGTATTTAAATAACGTTTGATTCAAATACGGATAGATCCGGGGAAATGGAAACGAAATAATAAATTAAAATTTGATGAAAATAATTTAAAATTAAGCTGTAAACCAAAATGATCAAAAATTCTCAATTTAATCCTATTATGATATTTTGTTACTTCTGTACAGACATACAGACAAATTTTAACGTTGATTTGCAATGATCTTTGTCAAAAATAATTTAAAAAATCAGGAAAAAAATTTATTTTGTTATTTATTCGTTATTTTTAACTGGTTCATTTTGTAAAATTTTTAAATCATTTAATTACGTATTATTCATCTTAAAAATTTCCACTATTTTCCACTATTGGAATTGGATTTGGGTGCTTTTTCTAAGATAAAAAATATTTTCATTGCTGTTCAGTCTTTGCGAGTGACCAAAAATTACATTTTCACGTATTATCCACGTAAACACCATTCAATTCATTAACGGAATATTTTCAGACCGAAATTTGCAGATAGACTATATTAAGCCGAATTAATAGCCAAAGTTTGAGCTAAAGTGCATTGTAGAAAACTTTTTTCAATGTCATTGAAATGGAAAACAAGTCATTTGGTCTGGAATATGTGGAAATCCACTCTACAAAAATAAAAAAACATGAATAATAAAACAGAAAATAAGCAAACCTCAAATATCAAAAAATTGAAATTCTTTTCCCGCGCATTCATTCCAATTTGGAATAATTTTTAAATAAGAACTGATTTAATTTTTTAATTTAATTAATTTTAGTTGCAAACCGATGTTCGTGCCTAAATAAGCCGGTTGTTTTGACATACTGCAGCTCAACTGTCTGTAGCAAACAGCATAAAAATAAAACCTGTGAAATAGCATCAAAATCAGTCTGTCTGCAAAAGATGAAATGGTTAGCTGATGACTTGAACGCACTTTTGGGAATTTGCACTTTTGGTTGTCACCATTCGCCGCCGTCAACAGCTCTACGAGCCTCCCGCTGCTCTACAGGCTATCGATTGATCGCCGTCCGCCGCGACCGTCTGCCCTCAGCGCTCCGCCTTTGCATTCGCCGCGCGCCAAAAATACGAAGAGCGGAGACGAACGAGTGTTGCGAGGCGCGCGCTTGACCGGCGGTTGTAACGCGTCTTTCAAAGCGCAGCTTGTAACTGATTTTTGGCTTATTTCAGGTAATTAACACCTAATCATCGTCGAGCAATCGCTGAGCACCTTCTTTAATTCAAAGTGAGTTTTCTGACAATTTATTAAAGCTTTCGTACAATCCATTGACGTTAATTAACGCACTAAATTGTACTAAATTCAAATTACATTATTCAGTTTGGTTAACAACTAGAAATAGCTGCAAAGGCATGTTGCCCCACTCCAGAACTGGCTAGAGTTGTGTGCCATTCTTCTCCTTAATTACAAAAATAAAAAAACATGAATAATAAAACAGAAATATACTGCAGCTTCTGATATACAAAAATAAAAAAACATGAATAATAAAACAGAAATATACTGCAGCTTTTAACACCTTTAAAACTAAAGGTCCTCTAGTTTGTCCTCTAAAACGAAAATCCCTGATTTTTCAAATTATTTGAAGGTTTTGACATTATTGAATTATTCAAAATTAAAGGCCTTCCGGGCTGCATGAAACTCTGCTAATGTCTTAACAAATAAATGATAACTAAAACGAATTTTTTTTTTGAGCGAAGTAGAGAAACGAATTAGAGCGCAAATTTTTGGAAATTGTAATAATTTTTTAAATTTATTTATTTAAAAATTTTCATTTTTGAAAGGAAAGGAAATAATATTTAATTTAATCAGTAGCTTTTGGTAGCTTCAATATGGCACATCACAGCAGTATTTTTGCATGCCAGTGCAATTCGCAGTTGCACACTGTCATCTCGATCTTTAGAAGAAAATACTCAATCCATCCAAATTCAATTTGCCTACTGGTAGCTTCTTTTATTGACAATTTCTGGCGTAAATCAAATTTGTGATTTTTTGTTATTCAAAGAAAAATACCTGACACCTCCTGGCACATTTCACGAAAATGTACTCATCTCTGATTTTTCCAAACAACAGAATTTTTGGATGTGAGAATTAGTACAATTTTCAAAAATTTCTTGTTTTGGCTTGGATCAAGAACACCAAAAATGAAATTTTTAAAATCTTTAAACATAGTTCATTGCAACAATGTTTTTTTGCATGCTTTGCTAACACAAATTTGCACAAAGTCATTTTTTTCTAGAATTTTTGGGAACAAAAACAAATGAAAGGAAATAAAATTTAATGTAATCATTAAATCATTTGGTAGCTTCACTATGGCACACCACACCACATTTTTTGACAATTTCGAGACAAAGTCTTTGGCAATCGAAAAATGAAATTCCTCCAAACATAGATTATTACAGTATTTTTGCATGCTTCTGCAATTCGCAGTTGCACAAAGTCGTCTCAATCGTTAGAATTGTGCTTTTTCTGAAAATACTCAATCCATCCAAATTCAATTTGCCTATTGGTGCTTCTTTTATTGACAATTTCTGGCCTCAATTGCTTAAGATCAAATTTGTGATTTTTTGTTATTAAAGAAAAAATACACTTCTACTAAAATATCTGTTTTAGGAAACTAGGAAATTGTAATTTTGAAACGCAAACAGCAAACAATTAAAAAACAGACAAATTTAATTTTTGGCGAATTGTGTTGGCGAACTCTGACTTGAGCGCGTCTCAATTCTTTTTTTTTTGCAATCTCAATTTTTGTAACTTGCATGGAATGAGATTGCTGTTAAGGTTTTGGCACTTTAATTAGAGTCAAAACTAAAGCGATTTTCATTTTATTTTTCAAATCAATTTTTTTATTTTTTTAATGACATATGTATTTGCTTCCGTTAAAAACACTTAAATTTTTGCAAATGAAAGCCATAGATTTTTTGAGTGGTTCTAAATGATTTTCGGATCATCTGTTTTTAATATACATTCAATTCGCCAACCTAATTTTAAATATTTTTAAAAAACAATACATTTGTTTATTTTTGGTGTCGCACGCTTTAGCAAAGAAAAAGAGATAGACTTACCGTACACATCTGTCATAGTCGGCATTAAAACAGAGATTAAATAGAAAAATTTACTTTAAATAAAAACACTCCAAAACGGACCCAAAAATCAGATTTTTGAGGTTTAATAAAAAGAAATGTCCAAATGCATTGAATCTATTTTTGATCTTTTCACTGTCTACCGGTCGCTTCGCGTATGATCGGTTTTTGTACCTATTGAGATTGAATGAACTGTTAGCCCAGAAAATTTAGTTTAAATAAATTTAGATTAAAACACTCAAAAAAGCAGATTTTTGTGGTTTATTGAGGAATCCACTAAGAAAATTTCATAATCATGCTCGATTTTCGTACCCATTGATATTGAATGAACTGTTAAATCGGCCCAGAAAATTTTAAACAAAAGTTTTGTTATGGTAAAAATGATGGTGCTTGTAGATTGTCTGAATTTTTGAATTGGAATAAAAAAACATTTTTCAAAAATGTTTCTGTTTTTTGAATACGCGATTACTGTACTGAGAACGCAATTCTGGCGTCTGTTCTTGCTTTTGCAACATTTGCTGCAACACAACATTTGATTTTTTAAGGCGTTTATTTATCTCATTCTTTAACCGTTTGTACAGTACAACATTAAAGTCTCGAGAAAATGATTAATTTATTTTTTGTTGGATATGCATGTTGGCTTTTGGTAATCCATTTTGTCAAAAACTTTTCATTTTTCTTTTTTTATTTATTTTATTTAATTTTTATTTATAAACATATTTATTAATAATTACTTGCTTTTGCTTCATTTTTTAGTTAGTTTTAAAAATAATTAATTGGCTAATTTTTGCTTGAAGCCAGTGCTTTATAATACTGAAATCACTTATAGGAATATTCATTTTTGGTGGTCTAACTAATTTTTAATATTCAATATTTTTTAGATTCAATCGTTGAAGCAACAGCAATTAGAATAACACCTGAGTTTGCTAGACAAATGCGAACAAAACAAACGAGCGAATTAATTTGTGTACTGTACAGTTGTAGCCAAGACACGATACCGTAAAGTTAAGGCATTATATGTAAACATTTTGGACATTATCAATATCAATCCCCAGTTAGTTGGTCAACTCAGGGTAAAGAAAGCTACGATGTAACAAAAAATAAATAAAATGACACGTTTTGCTGGCCAAAAATTAATTAAGGCATGGAAAATTGTCACATTTTTTAAGATTTTTAAAATTTGTAAATCCTATTAAGCTATTTACAACAATCTGATTTTTTTGTAATTTTTTTTTGTACCATTGAAATCGTTCCAAAATTGAATTCTCAAATAATGATTCGCTTCGCTATTACATTTCGGTTAAATGAGTTTACAGTTTATATAGCTTTTACATAGCAGTTTACAATTTTTTGCTTTTATTTTTTTGGGTTTTCGAAGTCGTTTCAATCAGAATTTAATTGTTGTACGAGCTTTTTTTGTTTATATGACTTGTCCTTAAAATCATAGCGTTATCGTTAAAATGTTTAGCATTTCTGTTTTCACTCCTCTGTGAATTGAGCTAAATATTGAGCGAAGAAATGCACTACGTAGAAAAAAATAAATAACCAATTTTTGGACATAAGCTGTCTAAGAACTGAGGTATAGAAAATTTTCACAATTTCTTTTTCTTTTCTTTGCAATGCATTTTTGCACAATAGACGTGAATGCTAAAGCCATTGCTAAAGCTAAAGTTAAAGCTAATGTTTAACCACACAAAACAAGCAAATGAAGTCAAATGCAAGTGATCGATTTTCCGACTAAAAATAATAAATGAAGTGTTTCTATAGCAAAATAGCTGATCGTCACATTTTTTAAAAGCATTTTTGTACAGTGTACGTGAACGCTTTTCATTGCAACAATGTTCAATAACACAAATTGAGCTAATTAAATAATCTATTCTTGAGTAAATGACAAATGTTATATAAAAATCCACAATAGGAAAATCCAAATAGAGGAGAACTCAAATTTGCTTGTACTGATTTTTACGTGAATTAATAGCTTTAAATTTAAAATTTTTGGAATTGGTAATGGTGAACGCTCAGCAATACGCAAAAGCATTGATACAATTAATGCCATTTCCACAATTTAATTTATTTATCATTGTTTATCTCAATTTTTTAGTTAATTTTTAAAATATTTACATGGTGTCCGGAAAGTTCTGTCACGCGACAAACCAGTTCAATTTCTTTTGTTTTTTGCTAGTTTTTTCGCTGTGAATTTTACAATTGTGTTTTGCATCCTTTTGTGACCTAGAAAAGTCGTTTGCTTAGTTATTTTTGTTTCTCTAAGTTAGAAACTAATTTATTGAGAAGGCCGTTCCGAGATTGCCGCCTTCAAAAACTACAAAAAGCCACTGAAAATCTGGCGCAATCACTCGATAAAGGGATGGACGTTCATACCTGAAGTACTCGCTCCTGGCGGCGAGGATCTGTCGGTGCGCGTAGAACCGCCGATCTCCTTCAACGACAACGACGACATCGGAGAATTCCTTGTCTTCCAAAATCATCGCAAAATCAGTTTTCAAGTTGTTGACGTGTTTGTTACCTCTGCCGACGTTTGAGAAAACAAGAGCGCAAAGGTGACCGAACAATAGTGATGACTATAGGGATTACATGTGTCACAGTCAGCGGCTAACACTTTGCAATGAGTGAAAATCTCGAGTTATACAGCAGTTTACAATGTGGTCTATATTTTTTTTTTGGGTTATTGGCGTACGAAATCTTCTCCTCAAAAGCGAGAATTATCGAAATACAAACAACTTAATTCTGGTTTACATTGGTGCCTCATAGATACGTGCCATGAGCTAGTCCGTAAGATCGTAGAGAGGTAGATTTTTAAATTTTTGATTGCGAGTATCGACAAAAGGCTCACTGGCACGACATTGGGCACCGCCAATGCCACAAATTTAATTTTGAGGAGTTTTAGCTCTATGTTTTCCTGGCTAACAGTGCAGTTTAAGTCATAAGCAAATAGTTTTTTTTTTAAATATAATTTTGTAATAAAAGAGTGGAGACAAAATAGTGGTTCTGTAAGTCAGTTAACCGCCTTTTCAATCCTTTTTTGCTCAGTTGTGCTCGGTACTTCTGCCACAAAAGTGCATAATTTTTAAATTTAAATTATAATTTTTCAAAAGATAGAGCTCACAATTTTGTTTTTTTTTTATTTTTTTAAATTTTAATTTTTTAAAATAAATAAGTTTCACTTTTAGTTAGTGATTAAAAAGAGTCATAAAAGAGTCGTTAACAAATTGTTTCTGCAGAGTCCGTCAACCAAGCGTAATGTGAAATTAAAATAATGACAAATTTATCTAAAACTCTCCCTCGCAGATGTCAAATGATCTAACTATATGTTTCGTTACATTGATACGAATTTTTAAATTTTTGAAGAATAAAGGTTTGTTTTCACTAACAATTTAACTGTCTCGGACCGTAATTTTACCAGTTGTCAATCCAGGGGCCGAGGGTTCGATCCCGTCCCTTAGCGATTGGCGACCGATGACCGCGTGTGGCGATTGATAACCGCGTGTGGCGATTGATAACCGCGTGTGGCGATTGATAACCGCGTGTGGCGATTGATAACCGCGTGCAGCGATTGATAACCGCGTGTGGCGATTGATAACCGCGTGTCGCTGAATGTGAGCTTCCTACTAGTGAGCTGGAAGTGCGCACCGGCGAGCTGGGGCCGGCATACCGCAAGTCAAGAACAGCTGCACCGCGACCGGAGCTGGTGTTGCTGAAGGAGGCTTTCGTCAAAGGATTGGAGGCACTACGGAAGCAAGCCAAGGACACCGATAATACTCCAGTGGGCGACAACAACAACAACGATCTAACGCCTTACAAGACCGGCGATCTCAAAGCTTTCCTTGATGAAGAAGAATCCGACGGTTAATTAATGTGCTGTTAAAGGTAGTAAAGTGGATAGTTAATAAAAAATCTTTTGAGTGTTTGAGTTGCGTGAATAAGTCATGGAACGCCCATGCAAACACTTCAATCGCTGATTGGGGGGACATAGTTGCGCGATTTAGCCAGAGAACGCCCATGCAAACACTTCAATCGCTGATTGGGGAGGATGTCCGCGATGCGGACACGGTAAAAAATTATTCCTTCACTTGATATCGTCCTCTTCTCTCTTTCTTCAATTTTTTTTATAAATTATCTAGAAATGAGAACTAGGCATAGTTCTGCGACGCACGTTTGTTTGCGGGGGGCGGTAAGAGTTACACGAAGCCCGAAAATCATGTGTAGGCCGGTAAGTACGTCTACGCTCGAAACTCACAACTTTTTGTGCAACTTTGCGATGATATTAGGCACTTTTTCGGCAGGTTAAGGCGACGGGGCTTTTCGTAGATACACGAAGCCACTCTATTACGCAGCTGAACGTAGCGCACGTGGTACTGGAGGGTTTATGGAGCAAAAAGATAGGAACGAAGGAATATTTGCGTAAAAGTTTATTTTAACCGTAAAAGTCAATGATAATCCTGCGACTAATTGGCGTCGGCGCTTTCTTGCTCTTCAAGGGCATCGTGCCATTCTTCGGTTTCATCGTCCTCCTCAACGGCCTGTCGTTGAGGTGCACTAACTTCTTGGTTGCCATTGTCGTTGTTGCTGTTGGCTGTCGTCGTCTGATTAACACGGCCTGGACGAAGTGCCGCCGGCCAGTCTTCGAAATCATCTTCTTCCACGTCTTGTCGGCGTTCGGGCCAATCCTCGATTCCGTCGTCTTCGCCGTCTGCGTTTGCTTCCATGTCCACGTCATTTCCACCTTCTTGATCCTGTTGCTGAAGTGCTTGAGCGTTGTCTCCAGTCGGCGGAGGGAACATTGCCGAACAAACTACGTTGAACATTCGAGGCGCGCGCGTTGGGTGATTGGGATCGGGAGGGATGTATACATGCAGCGCTGAAGCAGCTCTAACACGGGAGAGCGCAACGTACGTCAAATTTTTTTATAAATTATCTAGAAATGGGAAAGAGAATTATTTTAGAAAAGTTTTATCAAATTACAAGAATTATCGGATTACGAACGGGTTACAAGAATTATAAGAACGAGAGTTGCTTAAATCAACGGAAGAATGATTCGGTTGCCGTAAAGTATTCCGTTTCATCATCGAGCTTGATATTCTGGATGCGGCCTGCCAGCAAACCCAGTGTGCCATCGTTGGCATCTTCTTGACGGTAGGTGGTATCCGTCGTATCCGCGTCAGAGAGGAAGGATAATTGACGTTCTCTCCACGCCGGTTCAGCATTCAGCTTCATGTTCCCGGGTGACTGCAAGCACATCAGTTGCAGACGCCCTACCAGCGAACCGAGAGTCTCATCGTCGGCTGTATTGTCTTGACGGTAGGTGGTGTCCGTATCCGCGTCATAGAGGAAGGATGGTTGACGTTCTCTCCACGCCGGTTCAGGTTCAAGCGGAGATAGTTCAGCAGGGAGTGTTGGTAGTGACTCTAGCGGCCCGTCATCGTCGAGTGCTTCTTCCCCATCTGTGTCTGCTCGTGCCCGTTCGAGTGGCAAAGTTGTGGCGGCAGACTCGTTCGTGTTTGCATGCGCGGCTTTCCAGTGCTGCCTTCTCAACCAAGCGAAGAGCGGAGCTGCTTCTTTCTGCCACTTTTTGGCGTAAGTACGTTCCTCTTCACGAGAAAGTTCAATCGCTGATTGGGGGGACATAGTTGCGCGATTTAGCCAGAGAACGCCCATGAAAACACTTCAATCGCTAATTGCAAATTCAGAGAAAATTCCAGAGAAATGGATTTTGTTGACCACAGTGTAACCAACTGAGTACTTCAAATTTTTTTAATAAACTTAAGAAAAGTCAAATTAAATTATTAAACATTTTTTTTTTAAATTTTTGATAGCAAGCGAATCCTTCCGGCTAGAACTTTGGTCCTCTTTGATAATTTTTGACACTGACTTTCCACACTCTGAGTGAAGTTTACGACCAGTTAGTGGACCTCTAAATGAAATTTTTGAGCATCTCATTGCCACACTTTGCTTTTATGAAAACAAATTTTTGTAATTTTTGTTCCTCCCAAAGACATTGTCGTTAAGTCGTTCTTGCATAAAAAACAAAAAGGGATTTTTTGTAATTAATTTCATTAATTTATTAGCAACATTAATTTCAATTTAATTTCAAAGGTAAGAGAACGAGAATTTTTGGAATTGTATGTACGAACTATTTTAATGTTACACATAAAGTAAGCAGATTAGGGGTTCATAGAGGTTCAAATAATTAAAAACTTCAATTTGTTCAAAATTTTTGAAAATAAGCTGGTGATCCTTAGTTTCCTGAAATCTTTACAATTATAATTACTACGTTCAAATTTTTGTGTTTGAGTTTTACGGCCATAGGCATACGCATTTTTTAACCTGTTTTTTTGTGATGTGCATTTTTATCAATTACCTTGAAATAAAAGAAAGAATTTTTGTTTGTCACAAGTTCGGTCAATTCAATGTTCTATTAACTTTAACAAATTAAATTCAAAGATAACAAAACCAAAATTTTTGAGTATTACGATTTCATCCCCTTTTTAATGTTACACATAACGTAGGCAGATGAGGTTTCAAAGAAACTTAAATAAATAAATAAATTCAATTGTTTTCCAATTATTTGAAAACAGGCGTCTGCATCCTTAGTCCTCCAACAAACGGCAGTCGTCATGATCGCCACCGCCGTCCTCCTCGACGACGTGGTCAATAAAAATCGGCGAAAGTATTGCAACAGACTTGGCCAGTTGGACTGGAAGCGGAGGGGTGACAGACGCGCGCCGCCACAACGAAGTAAACGCCGAAATAGACCCACAGTTTTTGAAGATGTGCTTAAGATTTATCAAATATAATTTTTCATGCGCTCAAGACTGTATTTCTAGATAATGAAATACTTATTTTTTTAAATTTTTTGTAGTATTCCATACGAATCTCAGAACAAGCAAGTATTGAGCTAAATTTTAATAGAAAAACAAAAATTAATTTTTGCTTGCAAGTATCTCCGTTCAATTTTTTAAAAGAACATTGCTTTTTTAACATTTTAACATTTAATTTAAATTTTTTTTATGAATTCTTTGTAAGCATATTGCAAAAACCTATTGAAGGTAGTTCTAATTTGGATTCAAGGTAGTTCTAATTTTATAGCAATATTAAAGTGGACAATTTGTATTCGGATTTTTGTGTGCAACAAGATCCATTTAATTTAGTACCGGTTAAACTGATTTAAAACATCTAGTTTCTTTTCTCGTTTCTTGTTCTACTTCAATATTTTGACGCCGCACATGCCGACAAAGCTAAAACTGGTTAATCTTTTGGTTATGAAAACAAATTTTTGTGGCTTTAAGTTCCTCCCAAAGACATTGTCGTTAAGTCGTTCTTGCATAAAAAACAAAAAAGGGATTTTTTGTAATTAATTTCATTACTTTATTAGCAGCATTAATTTCAATTTCATTTCAAAGGTAAGAGAACGAGAATTTTTGGAATTGCATGAGTCCGTACCATTTTTACTGTTACACATAAAGTAAGCAGATTAGGGGTTCGTAGACGTAAATAATTAAAAATTTCAATTTGTTCAAAATTTTTGAAAATGAGTTGGTGATCCTTAGTTTCCTGAAATCTTTACAATTATAATTATTACGTTTAAATTTTTGTATTTGATTTGTACGGCCATTGTTCAGACGCAGTTTTTAATATTTTTTAATATATTTAATATTTTAATACGAATCATTTTAACCGTTATTTTTGTGTACAGCAATATCCATTTTATCTCCAATATTTTGACTCCGCACATGCCGACAACTCTAAATCTGGTTAGTCGTTTGAGGTCGTAAACGACGCTTTATTTGTACGGCCATAGTTCAGACGCAGTTTTTAATATTTTAAACGACGCTTTATTGATATGCGCCGATAAATAGATCATGACGTTGTGGGTCTCCATCGCAACGGCGTATAAAAATGCGGAAATGTATCGTAAAAACGTAAATGCATCGATTTTCAACGGAAATAGTCTTGAGGGCTCGTTTGCAATGCCTTGAGTGAGCGATGCTTTAACGAAAGGTAAGTACAAAAAGAGGATTTTTGTAGAGTAGTCGGCTGCTCAAAGCAGGACAAGAAAAACAAAAAAAAAAATTTTTGGCGCTTCACTAGGAACCCATAAAACTGAGAGTTTGTAAACTCAGCATTAATTCTTTTTTTTCGGATTTAATTTGAATATTTGAAATTTTCAAGTAAAATTTTTGGCATTGTTTCAGTTGGAAATTCACATAATTCTCAATCGTGAATATATCTTCATTGATAAATTGGTGAGCGATGCCTTTAGCGAACGAGAAGTACAAGAAGAGGATTTTTTTGGCGACTCCAGCCTCTGTATTTCAAAGACAAAGTTGGGACAAAAAAAAACGAATTGTTGGAACAGTAACTGTTAACTGTGAGATTGTAAACTCCGCATAAACGGTTTTTTCCAATTTAATTAGGATATTTGACTTTTGGCAATGGAAGCTTCGATTCTAAGTTAGAAGAAATTCGCATATTTGTCAGACGTGAATTTATCAAATTGAAATCAATATAAATGTAATTTTCAATATTTTTTTACAATTTTAACATTTTTGAAGACATATATATATGTCGTATAGACACAGCGTAGATTGAAAACATACACGTACACTTGCGTCAAGGATAAACCCGCCATGGACCCGATTTTTGAAAGTTTACAAAAAAATTTTTTTGCATCTTTTCGTAGTGACTCACTACGAAAAGATGCAAAAAAATTTTTGCCAAGGCTCACTACTAGTGAGCCTTGGCCTAAAATGACAGAGATAAATAAGAGCTTATTTTTTGTACGGCGAAAATTCCTGTAAAGCGTGAGTTTGTAAAATTCGCGTAGAAATTCTGTTTATTGAAACAAAGTAAATCGTCAAATTTTCTTAATTTCTTAGTACAATAACGTTAATAAATTATTTAAATTAAATAACAAATTGAAACATAAATTTCTGCTTTTTCTTAAAATTTTTTAAAATTAATTTTTTAAATTGAAAAATTAATCTGAATTAATTTAAACAATTTTATTTTTGATGAACTGGTTGATCAATTTATAAAAGCTAGTTTTTTGTTAAATTCTAGATTTAGCAGCAGATTTACCCTTGAATTCATCGACTTTTGATTTACTGATTCAGCAGGTATTCAGCAATTACATTTAGTATTCGAATTCAATTGACTTCATCTTTTTAAGTCACAAATTTGTCAATTTTTGAAGGTTCATGCAGGCAACCGAATATTCGGCAACGACAAAGTATAATCGAAGCTATGATCTTTTGTAGAGATTAACGCGAACAGACCTTGCCCGACAGGATGACCCGGAATGTTGACGTCAAGAATAGCAGCGGCCAAGTCGATTCTCCAACAACGATAACAACTCATTTGCCGCAGGTCGCGACGTCTTTTCGCAAGAGGAAGTCAGTACGCGTCTCCGCGATAATCATTCTCCGCGATAATCGTTTGTCCGCCAAAAAAGAGGTGAAATGACGCCAGAAAATGTGGTTCAGATTTTTTGGACGCCTCTATTATGTGCACCAGCGTGTTCGATCGCTTCAGGAGAAGCAAGTGGGATTTTTTTTTCGGACAGCAAGGAACGAGGACGTAGTCGTTATTTGGAGTTTAGATGGTGGCGAGATTGAGGGATCAGGAAATTCATGAATTTGAGAGAATTTTTAAATTTATTTTTGAATTCTTCAAGCATGTCCTTAACAACAGATGACTCTTTAGTAAACTCAATCAGAGCAAGTAAAACAGTCCAATAATTTTTTTTGAGTGGCTTCTAACCGTCTCATTTCAATTCAACTCAAAAGGCATTTATTTACATTTTTGAAGGCTTGACTGTGCTATCGAACCTTGCAATGGTTTACAAGTTTGTTACCAAATCAAAATCAAAATTTTAAATGGCGTAAGTTCAATAATTGAACAAGTCGATGGTAATAATCAAAAACTGTTCTTAATTTTTGGGTGCTTCACGGTGTGCAATCACGAAAAACTGAAGTTTAGTTGTTTTCTTTCAGACAAAGATACATTTTGAAAAACGCTCAAACTTTGAAACAACGAGGTAATTTAATTGGATCTTTTTTTTATTAACATTTCGGTCAAACGGAAAACCTTCTAGAATGTTTAGATTAGTTAAAAGGGTGAACTAGTTATATTTTTGATAACTGCGCTCGAATCCTATCGCGCCCTTAAGTGCTTTTCAAGATTTTTTTTACCAAAATTTCAACTTCATGCGAAAATTGAATAATTAAATTATTTTTTTGATCTCTTTCTTTTTGATCTTTTTGTCGACTTGTCAGTTAGAGCTAGGTTAATGCTTAAGGAATGTTAAATTTTATTTTTGAACGCAACATGTGCAAACGAAATTTTTTTGTTGAGTTCGCTTCTTAAACAGGTGTCCATTTTCATAGTGTTGAATAAGCCGAATTAGTGACTTACGTAAGATTCAGTATATTAATTCAGTATATGTTTCGTAATTTCAACAATTCAACTTATTGCTAAACTCAAATATTTCATTTTTACATTTCATTTTACTTTGTAATATTTTTTGCAATTTAAGGAACCAAAATTATTAATAATTTGAAAAAAGTTGAAATAAGTAGAAAAAGAACCGCATTGTTGTGACGCACATGAGATTTTCATTTTTCAAAATTTTTTTCAAATTTTTTCAAATTTTTCAAATTCAAAATTCAAGAATTTTTCAAATAAAGTTTCAAATGAACATAAGTATAAAATCAAATATTCATGCGTGTTTTTTTGCACTTTCGTGATACTCTCAAAATTATTCGCAAACGCAAAGAAAAAGTTTTAGGTCGCAGGTCGTTTTAGGTTCCATCTTAATACGTTTCAAGAATCTCTGTACTCAATATTTTGCAAAATACGCGCATAGTAAGCAAGAATAAGCAATTTTTGAGGGCTTCGAAGTTTTCCAAAATACGCCCTAGCACTGCGCGACATAGCAAGATTTGATGCGTAATTCCCTTCAGCACTGTTGAATTTTTTAATTTTTTAATTAAATTTTTTAAATTTTAATTCATTTTGTGTTCATTTATTTTAATTCATTCATCCGACCAAAATTGATTGCTTTTAACAACGGGTAGCATCATTTTTGCCTTAAAGGTGATCAATTTTTCACTACAGTCTTCTTTTCCATGCTTCCTAACAGAATCGCAAACTCCTAGATTTTTCAATGAACAAACAATCTGAATCGCTCTAAGTAACATTTTTGCCTTTGTTAATTTCAGTTACCTGCGTAAAAATGCAAAAGATTGGCAGAAAACAAATGTGCCGTATGTAACAGAATGCAAGTAACAAAATCTTTGCTTGTATTTTCGTACAAAGCGTACTCACAACACTTTTTACTGATCTCGTTTTGATTGATTTGATGCTTCATGTCCGCGTACCAACTAACCAACAGGAATCACAATCAGAAATCGTTGTGTGGGCCACCAAATGCGAATTGATGCTTTTGAAGTAACTTCTACAGTACGCAACTGTACAATCGTGCATTTTTCGAACAGTCGCAGGATTTGTTGCCATTTGTTGCCTGCAAAAGCGATACATTGAAAATTTTTGCTCATTTCTTTTGAATTGTTGAATTCAGAAGGCGCTCTAAAGCAGCTCAGTAAAAGAAACTCAAATTATAGTATCGATTGCTTTTATAACTCAAAAATCATCATTTGTTTTGTTCTATCTTATAAAGTCAATGTATCGCTATTTTCATTAAAATGATGCTTTCATATATCATATCAAATCCATTACTTACACTAATCGTGACATTCTATTATCGCTTCCTTCAGTATGCAAGTCGTACCACTTAACTCCAGGTACTAACTGTCACCGGTATGGACATTCTGAAAATAGAAATCTTTGCGACAATGTTTCGAAAAGCGCGAATTCAGTTTTCACTCTTTTAAAGTTTTAATCTGGAGGTGTTTTCTTGTTTAACTGCTCCGAACATTAGACTACAACTACAAATTTGCATTTTTTGGGCAGAAAATGAAGCGAGAAAACCAACATGACCGACGTCTCAAAGCATGAATTAATTCGCTCGAATGGTCAAAACAGATACACGTTGATTGAGATTTGCTTAGCTGACGCATCTGTTCCTTAAATCCATTACAAAACATTTAAAAAAGGTACTGAGGTACAAAGCAGAATTGGGAAAAGGGGGAAAACAAAACTTTAGCTCAAAAAAAGAAGAAAACTTACATTGTGATATCAATCGCATTAAGATTAATATGAATCGATCTTTTCCGGTAATGCCAGTGTAACGATCGTTTCAACTAAAATGATGCTTTCGGCTACTAGGTTTAATTCAAATTGTAAACATACCACAATCGTTCGTGCTTCCCCGGAATGAAAATTTGCGTTAATCGCTCAGTTGTGATCAAAGCGCTCCAAAAATCGGTACACAGTCTTTAAAGTGGACTACGCAAATTTTGCTGTCCGCCTCTGTAGCAAATAAACGGCCCTCCTGAATTAATTTCTATTTTATTATAAAAGCGAAAGTGCGAATTCGTTGATTTAATTCAAATCGACCATGAACTTACGTGGTAAATCGGGTCGTCCTAATGGCTCTTGTTTTTTTAACAAATTCCAATCGACCATGACGGGATCGTCTCGCAATACGATCGGCCTCTGAATTGGATTCAAGGATTATAAATGCGATTGCAATTTTGAATTTTGAATTTACAATTTTTTTTTGAATTGGTAAAAACAACGGCAAGCTGTAAAATGCCAACACAAGCCTAATTTTTAATTTCGATTTTCAACTTACGTTTTTAGCTGTAGATTTCCCCCGCAATTTCTGCTCTAAATCCAATCGAATTTGGGGTGTGAGACCTTCGGAGCTGTTTCTGAAATTAGCGTTTAAATCAATCGCGAACGCACTGGATTTCTCAGAATTTAATACGATTGATAAGTTCATTGAGTCCTTTAAATAAAGGCATTTATAAATAATATGTGCCAATTACAGGTTTTACACGTTTTTGGGCTAATTTTTTGTAAATTTATTTTTTGTAATTTTTTGTATTTCTTGAGGCTGATTTTTTCAATTCAATTATTTATTTTGTTTAGACCAAAACTACGAATTTCCGCAAGCCTGATTGCGCTAACCAGACAAGGAAACACTGATTTTTCATTTATTGATTTATTTAAATCGAATTATTTAAACTTACATTTGGCGGCTTTCAATTCAACCCTCGCAGTGCATGTATTTATCGGGATGCTTGGGACCGGATCGCTTTGTTTCTGAGATCAATCTGAAACTTATAGAATTTCCCAAAATGTTGAAATAGTTGATACGATTAATTCCTTCAAATAAAGGCTATTATTTGCCAATTAAAAGTTGTACGTTTTTGGGCTAAATTTTTGTTCAAATTAATCAAATTCATTTTTTCAATTCAATTATTTTGTTTTCTTTTTTTTATTATTGCCAATTGTTGCTGATTGCCAATAAATTTTTTAATTTTTTGTTCAAATTAATCTAATTTTTTTTTTTAAGCTAATTTTTTGTTCAAATATGTTCATTTTTTCAATTCAATTATTTTTTTTCTTTTGATCAAAACTACGAATTTCCGCATGTGAAAAGCAAGTGAAATAGTAATCGTTTTTGCACGTTTTTACTTAGAGCTAATAATGAAGGAATATTAATAATGCAGCTCACAATTTCTCAGTACCATCAGATGTTTATTTTAATCATTGAGTTGCTGCACTCGGTGACGATTGTTCCAACTGCTTGCTGCTCAACTGAAATAAACACTAGTGTTTTAATGAGAATGACTGAATTACCTCGTTTGTGATGATTCGGCGAACCGCTTCGAGAGCTCGTTCTTCAGACTGCCAATCGGATATCCGTTCGCGCAGGTCGCGTCTTTGTAGGCCGACTACTAGCGGCGTCAGCTTCTAATCTGATTTGACCCGTTTGATGTACTTCAGGACAGTTTTCCGAAACGGAAATAGGTGCGAAATTGGAATCCATGAGACGGACGCAATGAATTTCCTTACAATGTGCGCCTAAAGAAATGAAAATCAATCAGTGATTCGGCAAACTAATAAAACTAACTCACATTTTCTTGCATACGGTGCTCAGCGTTGATCGACGTTGATTACGATGTTAATTACCTGAAATTCGCACTTTAAGGACACACGCATCAGACGAGAGTTGCAAACGCGAGAAACGAGCGCGTCGTACAGCGAAATCGATTGCAGACGCGTGTGACCGCGAGCGGAATCGATTGCTGAGTCACTCGCTCCCGAGGGCGCGTCGCTGGAAGCGATCGGCGGTGCTTGTGCTCACGTGTCATCAACTGTGTTGCATTGGTCACCTGTTTGCGTTCCATCTGATAAGAGATGCACAGGACATAAGCTTTGTAGGCCATTTCCGGGGTGCTTTGGGAATGACCAAAAAATCCAAAGAGCTCTTGAAACTCCCTTAACAGCGCTGCCGCTAGTAGCGATTGATCGGCGGTGCTTGTGCTCATAACCAGCAGAAATAACAGAAAGCCAGTTTGAGCCACGAGAATTTTCCCTTCTCAGATTTACCTGATCCCAACATAGGAATAGGCGGTGTTGTAAGCACGACAAACGCTGTGTCCTTTGAACAAAGTGTGAACGCCCTACGAGCCAATGACTACGCCTAGTCCTCAGACAAGTAACCCTTTATTACGTGGAATGGGTCGACTATAATAACAAGTGAAGGTGAGCTTAAATAGAAGGCATTTCGAATATGAGAACAATAGATGGAGAGTTTGGGGAATCCAATGAGAGACAATGACAAACGAGGTGATTCATGGGATTTCTGATAAACGGTGAAAACACCAGCAAAAAACTCCACAGTGGCAGCTTTGGATCCCGGAGTACTCAAAACAGTGCTTTCACTCATCACTCTCAAACTGACTGGAATGCAGTGCCATGTAACCAGCTCCATACCAGGCGTATTTGATCATGTTCTGGAATTTTGGGGCGGAAATAGACGTCCAACGGTTGGAGACTTCATGAAGAGATCGCCCTTGATATTTTCCAGTTGATCACGTCGCAATCGGGTCCACCACCGTTAGATGTGATTCCAATTTCTTTGCAAATCCAATGGATGGGTGGTACGGTAGCAGATCTGTAAAATTGCAAATTAGTCATTTAACCGTTTTTAGCTCCACTCACTGGTAAACGCGTTATCTCGCCCCCGGCAGACCTTGCAGCCCGCCACCAGAACATCGCCAAATCGCAACTGAAGCGTTTCTTGAGCGACAGGCGACGTGGTTGCGTGCAGCGAGTACGCCCCCGTCCTGTTGCGTCGCTGTCGTCAAGCAAGCTGGCCAAGCTACTCCGCTTCCCTTTGGGTCTTCTGGTTTTGGGTCTTTTTTGGGGTCTTTTGTCCGGACACCGGTGTTTTCAGCCAAATATACATGTCTGCAAAGTTGCTTGAACCCGTTTATATTGGTTGCTTTAGGCCACAACTTTTTACAGACCACGTTTAGGCCGATAGATTTGCGTGCTTTTTAGCTCAATTACAAAAACTCGTTCATTTTTGAAAAAATCGCAAAGAAGGTACAAATACCTATTTCTATTTGGTTTAATTCAATTAGCAAACTCACATTTTGTTGAAAGCGATGCTTAGCGTTGATCGACAGAGATTACGGTGTGAATTACCTGAAATTTGCACTTTTTAAGGACGATAAATCACGTATAAATATCACGAGAGCGTCATAAAGACAAATCTTGTCAATCCTCAAAAACACGAATTGAAACAAATCGCGTAAACAGAACGGAGCGACCGTTTTCAGCCTCTTCTGTGGCGCTGTCTCCTCCTCCGTCCTCTCCGCTGTCCTCAGCGCGTCAACACCGTTCACAGCATCCCAGAATATCGATTGATCGCGCCGTCTGCCGCGATGTTCTTTCGCCAACCGCGGTCAGTCTTCCGCGGCTTCATTTGCATATGGCGCGCGCCATCAAATTCAAAAAAGGATGACAGGCGAGCGCGAGAGGTGCGCCGGCTGGCTGTTTTGGCACGTATTTCGTAATAAACCGCGTAAATCAACGTGTAACTAATTCGCGCGTGATTTCAGGTAATTAACACCTAACCAATAATAGTCGACGCATCCCTGAGCATCGTCTTCAGTTCAAAGTGAGTTGATTTAACTTATTTAGTGAATTTGACATCTAATTCTAGTTTTAAATCCACACAATCGCTTTAAAAGCCAATTGCGGTAACAAAAAAAAACCCACATATCCCCTCGATCTCCTGGAACATGTGAAGTGAGTGTGTTTTATTTGTTTTGAGATCTTGATTTCTTGTACTTTAGGCTATTGCGCCGTGAAAACGTGTCCAGCGTCCAGTTGCCCGGTGACGAGGGCACCTTCCTGAAGAGCAACGGGCAGGCTCACATGGAAGAATTTCGACACACGGAACATCGTGCCGTACAACCCTGTTCTGCTGAAGCTGTACTTCTCGCACATCAATGCGGAGTACTGTAATTCACTGAATTCGGTGAAGTACATCCACAAGTACACGTTCAAGCTAAATTGAACCAAAATCATCGATTTCTCATGCAGGGAAGCGACTACTTCTTTGCTGGAACGCGAGAAGGACAGCAGATCACGATGCAGCTGCCGCCAAACGACAACCACCCGCCGGAATATCGTCGATTCGTCATCAATGGAGGGTTGTGAATACTGCAAAAGTCAAAATTGTGGGCCCATACAATAAATATGTTACGCGTTTCAACGATGTTACATTTTATTTTAGCCTCAGCCAATCTGAACAATTAAAATTTCTTTGCGACACATTGGGCCATAGTCTCTTTGTGAGAACAAAGATGCCTATTCAACTGGCCAAACGGCTTTTATTTAGAGGATGTTGGAGACGTTATAGCAGTTGAAGAGCGCTACCTGGAGTCCAAAACCGGAAGCCGATCGGTTAGCATAGAAAGAGAGGTCATTCCTCTCGACGATCTCTACTTTGAAGAGGAGCCCTTTGTGAACTGTAAGTTTAATCTGGTTCAAACGTTTCTTAATTAGATTTTGTTAAGGGATAGCAAGCACGCCACGTTGTGCTACACTAAAAACAATCAATATGACCGTCAGCGACGTCTCCCGGAGAACCATCAAAACATTCAACCATGCGCTTTAGAGCTGTCAAATGTCAAAATAAAATAATTATTGCTGTCGTTGAAAATATTTGCTATTCCTACATATACAACAGACGAAGTTAACGGCCCACTCCGTTGGAGCGGACGGATGAGTCCTCACTCGACGGGAGGAGCTCCTATTACGGGCACTCCGCCTATCCTTCCGCTACCGTGTTTCTTACTTTCCGGTAGAGTTCCTCTGTTGCATTCATGATGTTTAGCAGCCCTCCTAAGTTCTCCGATTTGTCTATCGCTCGTTCTGCGAGCGTCTTCGCCTTCGCAAGAAATGCGTTCAAAAACGCTTGGAAACATGTGCAAAGAAAAAGACGTCGAAAAAGACGGTACAGCCTCTTACAGATCGCGTATTGACTTATAGATTTCTTGATTATGTGTCGAGATCTATAGCTATCAAAAATACAAAATACATGTAAAAATAAAAATACAAAAATAAAAAATACAAAACAAGATTTAATTAGAATTGGTAAAGTTGATAAGTCTGTGGTTTGGTTAGAATTACTAAAGCTGATCGTCACGAGCATTTTTGTCGGCTTACAGGAATAAACGTGACCTGGTGACTTTTGGCGACAATGCAACATCGCATGTGACACGCGTGAGCACAAGCACCGCCGATCGCTTCCATCGACGCGCCCTCGGGAGCGAGTGACTCAGCAATCGATTCCGCTCGCGGTCACACGCGTCGGCGATCGATTTTGCTGTACGACGCGCTTCTTCGTCGCGTTTGCAACTCTCGATTGATGCGTGTGTCCTTAAAGTGCGAATTTCAGGTAATTAACACCGTAATCTCTGTCGATCAACGCTGAGCACCGTGTGCAACCAATTGTGAGTTTTACGTCATTGGTTAAAACAGAACAATTCAGATAAATTTCAGACAACAGAAACTAATAATAATGGGGCAACCTAGTACAGGTGACGATTTTTGTCAGAAACCTGGCCTTCTCGTCCTGTCACTTAACAACGTTTCAATGCAGGCCCGTTTCATCAAAGTGAGTATTTTCTGATTTCTTTGATAAAATATAAGTGAAAATTCCTAGTTTGTATTTTTATTATTAGTTTATATTTGTTTGTTTAGGTTCCTTGCGGATGGTAAGTCGCAAAGTAAGAGCAAAGAAGATGGTAAGTGCCTCGAACAGAACTTTTTAGCCGTAAATTAACATTTAGGGCTTGTGCTTGCGCGCGGTCGATTTAGACGCAGATTGCATTCCTGCATTTCCGATTGAAATAGTGCGGAAAGTGCACGCAACATCTAACGTATTACGATTTAGAAGCTCCAAGATGTAAGTTTATCGTTTGAAATAAATTAGGAAACTTAAAATGAAAAATCAGTGATTTCTGTTCTGGCTGGAGCTGTCAAGCTCACCGAATATTCGTTGCTAACGTGAAATCAAAGAACAAACTGCCTCATCTCATTTATATCCCACGCAAAAAATTTAGACGTAGCTGTCAAGCTCGCGCAATGTTTTGTTGTGTTGTTTTGATCAAAGAACAAACTGCTGCTTAATCTCAATTATAGTAGAAACAACCAATTTAGATCAAGATCGCAGTCACAAGAATGATCCGGTACCCTATTTTGCGCTTGATTAAAAAAAAAGATGATTGTTCGATTTTATTTGAAACTGGAAACCGTAAGTTACTCATCCCTTAAAATAAGTTAAAATTAAAATGAAAATTCAGTGATTTCTGTCCTCGTTTCTCGTTCTTTGGATGAAATCAGAGGTCAAACGGTTTAATCCATCAATCCGCGGTCAATCTCAAACTTCAAACTCAGTTGCGATTGGAATTGGTGCAGAAACCAAAGTCACCAAAGAGCTCCGATATATTGCACACCAGTGACGCTCCCACGCCTAGCTATTAGCTGGTTAGATCGCCTTGATAATTATCATAAACATAAATTTATTAGGATTCATTCACTGCGACGACCGAGTCAAATCAAGCAACGATTAGCCAACGACAAATGTGAGTTTACTCTTCTGAACGATCAAATGATAATGAAATAGAAGTTAATTTAGGAGAGCAGTTTGATCAGATCTGGTGCAAGGCGTAGACACATTCGCCTATCGATTGGTTAGCTACAATGTGAGTTGACTATATTTATTTGTTTATTAAATTTGGAATTAATGTGTTTTTTCGGTTGGTTTTCGGTTTTTAAAACAAAAAAGTGCGTTTGAGAGCTTTTTCAAATTTCAAGCCCTTGTGAGATGTGGACAATTTAGTCAAATTCAAAAGTAGGTATTAGATTTCAAGTAATATTTCGATAGTTTACATTTGTTTTATAGGTTTTTTGTAATGTTTTTTGCAGGGAAAAAAACTTTGATTCCGAACGCGTTTCTGCTTTACACTGTGTATTCGTAAGCTTCAGAGGCTCGATTTTTTGATCGCAGGTGAGTGCAATTAGAGTCTAAACTCTAAAAATAGCCTGTTTTTTTTCAGCTTATGTAAATTATTTACGCTGCATCAAGATGCGCACACCACAGGGTTTCACGCACGCGTTTAGTTGGATTTTAGTTTAAATCCGGCTTTCGGCATTTTTGAGCAGACCCAAATATTCGCTCTTGATATACTCAATTCAAAAAACCTTCTACGATTGAATGCGCAAAAACGTAAGTTTGCTATTAGAAACAATTGAGAACGCTCGCCTTGTTAATGATTGCCACGCGGGTTTACTGTAAATTTTCAGAGTTACAGAGAAATGACAGATATGAAAATCTTCTTCGTCGGCGATCTTCAAGGAACTTCTTCCGTCGAGTCTCAAAGGCCCTCCCACCTTTTGATCAGTTAAACTCCGTTAGCTCGTGAAGCTCGTTTACGACTGATAAGGCCGTTCAGTGCCGATAAGCGTGAGCAGTCCACTGGATCAGAAAATGTCCCGCCCCCGGAGATTAGACCTGCAAAACCCGAGGACCGCGAGGAGACGTGGCCGGCCACCTCATCAAACTGAGGTTTATCATCGTTCTTACCTTGACACCGTCTGTTCTCGTTGCCTTCGGGCCCCAATAAAACCTTTATCTTGCTACTCGAGACTCAGTGACTCGTGCTCTCTCGCGATACCCCGAAGGAGGAGATCTGCCTCACCCAGCTGTAACCTCCTTTACTGGTCTTCAGAGGCGTCGATTACGAGGGCGGGTTCATCTGTCTTCGGTGTGTGACCTCTTCGAGGATCGAGCTTTGGTGGAGCTGACATGGGTGATAGGCTCGTAAACCACGCTGCAAGCTGCTACAAAGCTCTTGACGTTGGCGAATGGTGATGACCCAAAGTTCAAATTCCTTAAGCGCGTTCAAGACAGCCGCTAACCAATTCGCCCACTGAATTTGGTTAACGGTGAACAAACAGCGCGAGATCTCTGACGAGGACTAAGCGAACGACAGAATTCGACCTGAAATGTTACACCATTTTGTTTAGAATAAAGGGTAATTCTTTAAATGCTTTAAGCGCACCCATAATCATCTCTGTCAGCTCTTTTCGTACAATTAGAGCAAGATCAGACGAAATTGGTCATGTAGAATAGTGGCTCAGCGATTAGTCGACAATGTTTTATTTCCTAAAAAGTCAACATTGATTTTCAACAAATTTCACATCGATGCCAACGGAAATGTTATTTTGCAGCAGAAAATCGAGGATTTTCAATTCGCGTTCCCCGTTCCAGCTAATCGAGCGTTCTGCGGCTGCTCAGGGTTGAAAATCGGAGTGCAATTTTGATGGACGATGATTCACACACATTTCGTTCTGTCTAAAATGAACTATTGGGTGCGTAATGACTGCTCATCTTCAAGTTGCAGTATACATACTGCAGCACATGAAAGAGGACAATTGTCCAGAAATGTGTGCGCAACGCTCCAAATTGAGTTCCGACGTTAAAATCAAATCAAAATTTTGTTTAAAAATCTTTTAAAATTCATGTTTTTGTTTCAAACTTGACGAAAAGCGCTATGCCACTGTTATATAACAAAATTCAAACGTACAGATAGTTTCCATCTGCTTTATTTTGGTTGCCCTCGATGGCCATCTTAACAAATGTATGTATTGTGTTCCCCATTTAAATAGCGCGTAGTTTCCATTCATCGTACGCACTCCATAATCGCGTTCCCCGCATTCATCAAAAACAAGAAAATTAGTTCACTTTGGTAGGTCTGCTACTAAGCGGCTAATTCGAAAACATCTAGCAAAGCTCTAGGTCCGTCAGGAACGTCCTCGTTAATCGCTGCAATCTGGCAGAGCTAAACACAGATCAGATAGAAACGTGGATTTAAAATTTACATTGTGGAGATGGCTGGTTTCTGTCCTCAATCGGTCGTAACGGGAGCTATTGATTGTCATTAAAACGTATACTGAAATACACAGTTCACCAATCATAAAACTGAATCACTGAACTCACACTCCTGTTTCCCAATATTGCCGTATTTTGATGATTGTTTGAATGGAGCTGTACTGTTTTATCAAATCGTTGGTCCTGTCGTTCCACTAATCGAGTAAATTAGGTGACAAATTAAATTGCTTCAAAATACCTTTTGAGCAGAATTTCCCAAATCGGAATACCCCTTACGTCTGACGGTCCGAGAAGTTTCTCAGTCGCCACTATCCCCTCCTTCGGCCAAGTATCTTCCTGAAAAGCTTGTAACATTAAGCTAATCAACGTAAAACAAACCAAGGTCTGTGTCAGCCATGTTCGCATGAAGGTAATCGTGTCGACCAGTATGTTGTGCGCTTGGCTTTCGTAGAGTTCGATCTTGTTCGTGGTGCCTTTCGATATACCACATGAGCGCATGCTTGGCTGAGTACCGTCTAAAAAGTGCATATATACATCGGGTCTTTTGTGAATGGATTCGCTCTGAATTTGTTGCAAAAGATTATGAATGCGATTATACACAATTCTCTTGAATTCATCAAAACAACCAATTTCCGCAAGCTTTAAAACGTCTATCCAAGCAGAAAATCTCAGCTTTTCCATTTCGATTTTGATTCATTTCAAAGGAAGATGAACTTACTTTTTTCCAGATCGAACTGCAGAAATCACATCTTTTTCTGCACTAATTCAAATCGGCAAAGATGGAACGGGATCGTTTCTGCGACTGCGTTGGTTGTTTGCGAAGTTGGTTGATGATGCGATTTGTTCTTTAAAATACACAAAAATAAGTAAAAAGCTTAAAACCCGAAGCATGAAATCACTGATTTTTTGTTTAGAAGTCAGTTTTTCATTTCAGGATGTTACGTTTTGCAGCTTCCAAAAAGCGAAACGATTACCCTCGCAGTGTTCCTTATTCCCATCGGTACGCAGTCCTTATAAAGGACTACGCAAACTTGTTTTGCTGTTAACCCCTGTAGCGAATAATGGGTCCTCCTGAATTAATTTATATTTTATAATCAAAGCAAAAGTGCGAATTCGCTGATTGAATTGAAATCAAAAAGGAACTTACGTGGTAAATTGGGTCGTTAAATGGTTGTTGGTTTTTGGACAAATTCCAATCGCACGTAATCGGATCTTTTGCAAATGCTTCGGCCTCTAAATTGCATTTATAAATAATGTGTACCAATTATTTATTTGTAATTATTTGGCTAATTATTTGCAAAGCTCTGTCTCTGTGTTGAGGCCGCTTTTTTCAATTCAAATATTTATTTTGTTTTGATCAAACCTACGAATTTCCGCAATCATGATAGCGTCAATCAGAGCAGGAAACACTAATTTTTCATTTCGTGTTTGATTTATTTAAATCGATGGTGAAATTACGTTTTGCAGCTTTCAAATCGTAAAAAAGCCACTCAAGTTTCTGCATCTGCTCTAATTCCAATCGGAACAAGGTATTGGCTCCATACTGCAATCGGCGCCTAAATCGGAAAGATGGGATTGTTTATTTGTTCTAAGCGTTTAACCGCTTGAAAAATATAGTTATATGTAGTTAAGATCGTAGTACAGTCCACTAGACTCATGTAGACTCTCAGTTCACCAAACTAATGCATAAATCAAATACACTCAAGTCAAAAATCATGAAACTCCCTCGAAAAGATGGCGGCAAGTAGAATTATTCGAAATTACCCAAATCAGGCAAACGGTTTCAACTTATGTCGCGATACGCGTTAATTGCAATTTGGCACACGCTAAGGTTGTCTAAGACTTCAATTTTTTGTCAAATTGGTCAATTTTAAAATTACATTTAAAACTTAGAGTTTAACTTTAGTAACAAACTCACATTTGATTGCACACGGTGCTCAGCGTTCATCGACCGATTACGGTGTTAATTACCTGAAATTCGCACTTTAAGGACACACGCATCAATCGAGAGTTGCAAACGCGACAAACGAGCGCGTCGTACAGCGAAATCGATTGCGCACCTCACCGTGTCTCGCGTCTCTTGATATTTTAAATTTTAGTAACGTTCCGTAACGTTAAGTAAATTTTTGATTTAGATAACCGGAGCCTAGTCATCAGCCGCACAAAGCGGTTGTTAATTGACAAATCAACTTGAATTCACCTGATTTTTGACTCACTTTGATGAAACGGGCCTGCATTGAAACGTCGTTAAGTGACAGGACGAGAAGGCCAGGTTTCTGACAAAAATCGTCACCTGTACTAGGTTGCCCCATTATTATTAGTTTCTGTTGTCTGAAATTTGTCTGATTTGTTCTGTTTTAACTAATGACGTAAAACTCACAATTGGTTGCATACGGTGCTCAGCGTTGATCGACAGAGATTACGGTGTTAATTACCTGAAATTCGCACTTTAAGGACACACGCATCAAGCGAGAGTTGCAAACGCGACAAACGAGCGCGTCGTACAGCGAAATCGATCGTCGGCGCGGGTGACCGCGAGCGGAATCGATTGCTGAGTCACTCGCTCCCGAGGGCGCGTCGCTGGAAGCGATTGATTGGCGTTGCTTGTGCTCACGCGTGTCACATGCGATGTTGAATTGTTGTCATAAGGTCATCTGTTTGTTTTAACTTGCAGCCTTCAAAAATGACACGTGGGCCGAGTGAAAAGTGAAAAGGCCGAGTGGGACAGGCGCAGCTGTCAAAGTGATCGCAAACCGAAAGTGAACGTTTAATGTTAAAAGAAGGAGAATGACACGAACATAGGCACATTAGCAAAAAATAGGGGTTATTACATATTAATCAAGCGCATATGTTGCGGTGCGCGGTTGATCAAACTGTCCGCTTTCTTTATCGGTAGATGTTTCGCCATAAGGTCGCCACAAGTTCGTTGTCGACGGAATTGGCGAAAGTCTCCAAAAGCGTTTTGATGAAAAAAGAAGAGGGCCAAGATCCACCCTGATTCACTATGGATGTCTTCACTTCATTCATGCGTAAGGTGCGCGGCATTAGCAGCTCAGTTCGATGATTAGTCAACTGAACGTACTAGCCTGAAATGTTGCGTTTGTTTGATTTTTCGCGGTCATCCTGAAACTTACGATTTTGGAGAGTTGTCGAGAGTTTGTCGATCTGTAGATGTTTCGCCGATGGACAGTGCATCGACGTCGCATCATCCGCTGCTTTAATTTGAGTCGTTCCTCTCGTTGATGAAGAAATTGCGCCTTAGGCTTAGGCTTAAGGCGCAATTTCTAAGCCTATGCATGAGTGTACCCGTGTACGCCGACGAAATCGCAAAATTCCGAAAATTCCACCGCGTTTCTCTAAAGTATGGATAGAATACAAACCCGCAAATCAGGACAGATCGTGTACTTGAGAAAATCTTGTTAAACTTTTCGTGACAAATAATCCATTGATCGGTGTTGAAGGCGGTAAGCAAGAAGAGCACAACTGTTCATGCATAGAACGGAGCGTATCTCAAACGCATGAGAGGGTGAACTCCTAGCGTGCGCTTTGAGCTACACGCGACTTCATGCTAAACGCGCCGACGTCGGACATAAATTTGTGGTCGCACATTACCACTCTGGGAAAGAGACCATCTTCTTTCCAAGAGTTACGATAAACTCCGGGTCAATTGAAATCCCCACAAAGGGTTGCCATGACCGTAAAGCATACGGAAAAAGAGCGTGAACTAAAAATTGGGAATATAGAAGTTGCTAACACTAGAGACTTAGAGGGTAATATGAAAATTTGGTTTAATTAAAGTAACAAACTCACATTTTGTTGAAAGCGATGCTTAGCGTTGATCGACAGAGATTACGGTGTTAATTACCTGAAATTCACACTTTTTAAATTTTTTAAGGACGATAAATCACGCATAAATATCACGAGAGCGTCATAGAGACAATCTTGTCAATCCTCAAAAACGCGAATTGAAACAGATCGCGTAAACAGAACGCAGCGGCCGTTTTCAGCCTCTACTGTGGCGCTGTGTCCTCCTCCGTCCTCTCCGCTCTCTTCAGCGCGTCAACACCGTTCACAGCATCACAGAATATCGATTGATCGCGCCGTATGCCGCGACCGTCTCTTGCCAACCTTCCGCGGCTTCATTTACATATGGCGCGGGCCATAAAATCAAAAAACAATGACGGACGATCGCGAGAGGTGCGCTACACAGCGATCTTGGCGCGTATTTTCTTATACAACGCGTAAATCAACGTGTAACTAATTCGCGCGTGATTTCAGGTAATTAACACCTAACCAATCACAGCCGACCATCCCTGAGCTTCGTCTTCAGTTCAAAGTGAGTTGATTTGACTTATTTAGTGAATTTGACCACTAATTCTAGTTTGAAATCCACGCAACCACTATAGAAGCCGATCGCGGTAACGAAAAAAATCCCATAAAATCCGTCGGATCTCCTTGAATATGTAAAGTGAGTGTTTTGTTGTCTGATTTGAGAGCTTAATTTCTTGTACTTTAGGGTACTGCGACGTGAAAACGTTCGTGAGTTCGAAGTCCCGCTATTGGCCGATGTTACTGCGCGGCGATCTTTTCAGATGCTACGATCCGATCTGGTCAACTGGAAGCAATCGGTACGCTAAGCTTTTGTCTTTGATATGGCACATTTGTTCTATATCTAGGAGTTTTCGGTGGAGAAAAAATGATCAGCAAGGAGAAATTACTCCGATTTTGAGTGGAAGTGGAAGTTTCAATGGATGAAGCGAGTAGAGTAGAGAGAAAGGTAACGATTTGTGTCATGAAAGGTTGGTTTCTAAATTTTCGGTATAGTTTGCCACTCTGCGCGCCTATAGAAAAAAGTTGGATTCGGCCGGGAATCAAACCTATGACCCTCCGCCTTTAGTTTTGCGCCTTTTGCCACTCGGCTAAAGCCCGCAATGCGCGCGCACAATGCCTCTGTCGTGCACTTTTTAAATGGTCGCTTTTAAATGCTTTTAAACAGTAAAATGGTTTCAAATTCCTTTTTTGCAGCTGCGGCGCAACCGAATATGCGTTGCGGCGTGCGCTCATCGCCTCCCGCTCGGCGCATTTCTTTAGATTACACTCACTCACAGCGCGCGGCCCAATGTTTATGTAAGTCTAGAACGGTGAAGGCGATATGTCGATTTGTCTCTCCACATTTGCTCTTGCTAAGCGTTTTGCGACTGGTTGCAATGTTCGCGTTCTCATTTGAGTCTAATTAACCTCTAAATCAAGCATTTACAATGTTTTTATAAATCCGACCTTTCAGTCTACTCAACTCTGTCAACGATCTTTCCGCAGCCGACACTGAAACGTCTGCTGAAGCCTACTACTGCACAATCAATGAACCTGCGACCGCTGTTGTCACAGCTCCTACCGCTGCAACCCAACCCTCTTCCAAGCCAACCGCCTCGAAGCCTCCGGCCTCAGCGAATGCACTTACTACCGCGAAGCCATCGGCAGCCTCGAAGTCATCAGCCGGGCCCACTGCAACGTCCATTGCATCAGCAGCCGCCAACGCTGCAGAAAATCGGCGAAGAAATGCGCGACCGTCGGGAGAAGCCACTCGGCGTACAGCTAACGCCGCAAGAGTGCAGGAACCGAAAAGCAAGCCTCCTCTCTAAGAATCCGCTGCAACCATTGCATCTTTCCGCAGCCGACACTGATACGTCCGCTGAATTCAATGAGGCTCCAACAAGCCTGAACGCTAGGACCGAAGCTTGGGTGCGACAGTCCCGCACCGGCTCACCTGCAGTTGAAACCACCCGCCCGCTTGCAGTTGAAACCACCCGCTCAACTGCAACTCCCGCGAGTGAGAGAAACTTTGACTCTGCTGTGAGGAACAGATCAACCGATTGGTTCATTCCTCTTTACGAACCCGCTGCAACAGGCCCCACCGCTGCTTCCATTGCATCAACAGCCGCCAACGCTGCAGAAAATCGCCGGACAACTGCTCCGGAGTCAGCGAAGCCACCAGCCGCCTCGAAGCCTCCGGCCTCGGCGAAGCCACTCACCGCCGCAAAGCCAGCAGCCGACACAAATCCTACCACGCCATCTGAATCCTACTACAGCACCATCAATGACTCGGCCGCCATCGTCAGTGATCGTCCTCACTGATCGGCCTCATCTATTTGTTGAACCTTTGCTGTTTCCTAATTTGTACGAATATATTTTGATCCGCGTGGCTATAAGAGCGAGCACATTCAACACAAGCCCAACATAGTCATTTCTGAATGGAATTTGTCCATAAACGAACCAGCACTACAGAAACTAATTTAAAACGTTTATTTACCTTTTTGTAGGTTTACCATTTATCAATATCAATTTGAAAGCAGAAAATTAAATAGAAGTAGAAGTTAATTTAAGAGAGTCGTTTGCTTACTACAGAGGCACCACAGAACACTTCATGTTCATAGCTTGCGTAGGCCACTTTAAAGACTGCTTCACGATTTTTGGAGCGCTCTAAGAACGCTCGAACTGTTGCGGTGCAGCTCGATTGAAACAAATGTGATTCGAGCAATTTTTTCGATTTGTAATGCAATTACCATCAGCTTCTTGCTTGGTTGTCCAACTGGGAAATGGTCCATATGGAAATTGTCCTAACACAATCTTTCGCAATGGTTTTGATAAAGTTCAATTACTATGTCGTTATTGCAATAAACTTGTCAAAGAATTCTGCTAAAGACATTTTTTTTCAAAAATTTTCCGGTTACCGCAAGGACGAGCCGAGCCGAGATTCCAGCGCAATGGAGAGCCAGTTGTCATGACGTCACTGCGAACTACTGAAGATGACGTCACTGCGAACTTCAAACTAGCTATGTTTAGTGGTTATAAATGCATGACAACGTGATCAATGGTTAATGAGGAGGGTGGCTGATGAGCATAGAAGTCGGTGTTCACGTCCAACATCACCGCTTCGTGTTCTGGAAATTGGCAATTGATTAATTAATTAATGGCAAAATTCAGCTATTTCAAAACTCCTTGAAAAACAAAAACAAAAAATACAGAAAAAGATTGCTGAATTGAACGATTAAAACAATTCTTTAAAGAATTCAAAGAAAAAATAATTCCATTTATTGCTCACAAAGTGCGTCTCAACCTGCTCTCAAAAATGTTTAGACTTTTGGAATCATGTGCAAATGAATTAAAATTAAAAGAATTAAAAGTTTATTTTTGTTTAGCAATGGTACATATGCGACAAAAACGGAGTTAAAATCGTTCTCTCATTTACTGTTATGCTAGTGATGTAATAATAAATTATCAGTAAAGCAAAAAATTAGCTCAAGTTGATTAACGCACTCAACCTAATTTAAGCAATTTAGGGAGCTACAAATAATATTTCATAAAATCGCGTAAAATCGGATTCTACAACAGGTTCAACCTATTAACTCGCAAAAATGTAGATTCAAAAATTTCAAAAAACAAAAAAAATAAAAAATTTTGAATCGTGATTTGATTGCTAAGTTTATTTAATTTATTTAAAAAAAAAACGTTCTACGCTTGAAAGGTACAAAAAATTTCGTTTCTTTAAAGTTATGAACATGAGAATTATTTAGTTGTAATATTCAGCAACTTATTATTTACCAATTGTTGAAATGAAATTATATTTTTTGGCTAAAAATTGAAACTTTTCTCGGTTTCAATCAGTATTTATCTGTATTAAATTTTTTTTTATCTGTTTATTAAATTTCACTTATCGGAGATACGTGACACAAAAAAATGACTTCAAAACGAGTTTAGAGGAAAAAAACAATTGTTTGAATTATTTGTCAGTCAGACACTGGCGCCACAAAAAATAATAAACTTAATAAACTTAAACTTAATTGAATTAATTTCAGAAAATTTGAGATGTATTGGAAAAAAAGAAGCTCCAAACATATGTATGTATCGTTGTAACAATGCAATTCTGCATATTCAACATAATTTTGCATCATTGATGAACTTGGACAAAATTTTTTAGTCATGGTTCTAATTTCAAGTTTCAACAAAACCAAAACTGTACATTTTTGATGTACAAATTGTACATCTCATAAGCTTTGTTTTGTGACTGTGACAAAAAAAAACTAAAAAAACTCGCTTTAATTGTTTATTTGAATTTATTTGAGATTTATTGTAAAAAGAATTCTCCAAAATAGTATTTAATTCAATTGAAATTCTATTCAATTCTATTCTAAATTCAATAATTGCTAGTTCAAATAAACTCTTAAAAAAGCATGCTCCAAAATAATCGGTTTAACATTGAAGACTAAAATTTTAGAATAATTATTTGTAATATTACCAATTGACATGATTGGTAGCATGACTGGTGGTGAAGTGTGATTGTCTTTTTTTGGCGTAGATGTGCGCACGTGCATTCAAAAATATGTTAAAGAATAAAAAGCTTGAGAAGAATTAAAGACGAATTAAAATTAAAAACGTAACAGCTAAAAAGTTTCTCAGTTTAGACGTCTTGCTTTCTTCTCAAAAATTTAAAAAATGAAAATTATCCAAATTACATCTCACTTTAAAAATTGACATGAAAAATAATGAAATGAAATGAAAAAATAAATAAATAAATTTAAAAAAAGTTTTGTTTTATGATTTAAAAAAATTCCGCGTCACTTGTGCTAAAAATGCAAAAAATCGTTATTTGAAGAGTTTAAAAAGCAGTTTAAATTTACTCTGAACACGTCTCCAAGCGATGACAATGCGTTTTTGATTAATCCAATTAAGGTCGATTCTTATCTCCGCTGCTCCGACTGTGTGTAGCTCTGCTCAACTAGAAAGATTGGAAACAATTGATTATCGCCTACTCGTCCCCACCCGGATTGCATCCGCCCGAATTCTGCGCGAAGTTCACAAAAATAAAAAAGTTAAAAATTTTGAAATTTTCACTTTTCACAAAAAATTCACAAAAAAAATTCAGTTTTTTTGCATTAAACATAAAATACTGAGTTCTAAATAATATTGTTTTAGCTAGAATGCGTCTCAAATAGACTGTATATCAATAGAAAAAGGACAATGTTTAATCACAAATTCTTCGACAACTGTTAAATTGCTTTGTTTAGTTTAGCTTTGTTTAGTGCTTTGTTTAAAAGTTTAGTTATCCTGTCCTGCTCCAAATGTCCTGTTAACAAACATAAACTAAACTGCTTTAATCGCGAATTTGATTCGCGACTCTCAATGGACCAAGCGGTGCAAATATTAAAAACTTAAAAAAATTCAATTTTAAATAAAAAAAATTTAAAAAGCTTTTTTGTGCAAATTGAATAACGAGATCGAGCTCAGAAATGTATTCAACATGCTTTAAATGGAATGAATCAAAAGAAAATCAATAAGAAATACGGACTTTGTTGCTAATTAATTGTTCATTAATTATTCAATTTTTCAGCGAAAAATGCAATTTAAAAATGCTCCGCTAGTGTTTTGGTGAATTGCAAAAATTGAACTTTTATATATGATGTCTTGTTAACGAACACGGACGTTTTATGCATTTTATGTGCAAGCAAAAGTTGAAGAACAAACACAACCGGAAGTTAAGACTTAAACGGACTGTAAATCAATAGAAAAAAAGGATAGGACTGATACATTGAACCAGTTGTACAAAAATATCAAAATAAAATCGTCTAAAGGTCGTTTCG
The DNA here is from genome assembly GCA_007213375.1 of Steinernema feltiae. Taxonomy (NCBI): domain Eukaryota; kingdom Metazoa; phylum Nematoda; class Chromadorea; order Rhabditida; family Steinernematidae; genus Steinernema; species Steinernema feltiae. The sequence goes on along the minus strand of MQUG01003960.1, from coordinate 17,846 downwards.
ACTATCAAAAATAAATAAAATGTTACTATTTTTTGCTTTAAAAGGTCGAGTTTTGACGTGAACAGACCGTTTTGAGCTGAACTTCACGTGAACAGACAAAATATTCAGCAAATTTTCAAAGTTTAAACCAATTTTTGAACTTTTTCCAAATTTTTCTAAAAATTTAATGTTAAATTGCTACATTAGAGCTTTTATTTCAAGAACAAAAATTGAACTTTTTTTTATGATTTCTTGTTAACAAACTCGGACTAGTAGTTATGTATGAAGTGTAGAGAAGTGAAAGTATTTGTGGAAAAATTTGCAAATGTAATGAACACCACATGGAAACACTATACTTGACCAATTAATTCATTTTAAAACAAGTAAAGCGAGCATCTATCGTCAAAAATATGAAAATGAAAAAAAAAAACTGAATTTTTTTAAAAATTAAATTGCCGGCATTTAATGCGAATAGAGCGTTTCGTCCTAAAAAAATTACGCAAAATTCGTGTTAAATTGCTGCACTAGAGCTTTTATTTTCAGAGCAAAAATTGAGTTTTTAGTCGATGTTCACTTTAACGAACACGAACTATGTAGCAATTTTGCGTTAAACAGACCTTGAAACTTTTGTAACTTTGTAAGTGTATTGCAAATGTATTGAAAATTTGTATTGCAAAAATTGTAAATGTAACCGACAGACCGGCAGACACTTTACTAGCCCAATTAACTCATTTTGAAACATGTAAAATTTAGATAAATTTTGTACAAACATATGCAATGATAAGAAAACGTCTAAAATTAATTGCAAAAATAATTTGGTCGAATTTTGACATAAAAAGACCGTCAAGTCCCAAAAATTACAAACTCCTTAACGTTGACAATTTTCCAATTTTCAGCAAAATTCAATTTTAAATTCCTCCACCAGTGTCTTTGCAAAAATTGAATGAACTTTTGTCTTGTTAATAAACTCGGACTAGCAGTTTTACGTTCAAACAGAAATGGACGCAACAAAAATTTGCAAATGCACTAAAAACAACCGGAGATACCGGATCAATTAATTCATTTTAAAACAATTGAAATAAAAAGATCAATAATCTTAAATTTCAAGTTAAAAAAAGTTAAAAGTGGGATTTCATACTTGTACCAATGTTTTTGGTTTGCAGGTGAACTTGCTGTTGAAAAAATTTACAATTTTAAGTTAAAGAAAGACTATCACTTGCAAATTGTTGAAACGTTAAAAATTTGTTGAATTTTTCATAAGTGAATTTAACTTTTTTTTATCAATTCCTCCGACAGACAAGTTGTTAAAAATTCAGAATTATTGCATTGTCTGACATGATACAATGCAATTTTCTCATACCAAAACATTGTCGATAACAACAAATTCAATTAAAAATCATGTCGAAGAAAGCGCAGATCAAACTTGTAGTGCCCTCCAGAGAATGTTTTTTGATAACATAATTAACGAAAAAAAAATAAAGATTAAAATTAAAAAACAAAAACGAAAAAAATGAAATTTTGAAAAATGAAAAAATGAAACATTAAAAAATGCAATTTTTTAAAAACCTGTTGGAAGATCTGCGGGCCAAAAAATTTCGAGGTCACTAAGTAGTGTTCTCCAGAGAACCCCATTTTGGATTACTTCTTAGCCGGAGAGAAACAGCACAAAAACCCCTAAACAATCAATTCTTCAAATTGTCGTAGTGTGTCTTCATAATGATCAAAAAAATTTTATATCAAAATTTGATTTCAAAACATTTAGCAAAAGCGAATGCTTTTGTGGTCTGGCTGACCGGTATGCAAAAATCAATGTCATTATGTCATGTCATCGATGTCATCAATGCTCTTATTTGCATTCGGCATTCTCTTTTTTCTCCACTATATTATTATAGTGATGATTTTTTAAACCGACATCGTGACACTCTAGAAATCGGGACGCTCGGACGCTGTTTGGAGAAAATATAAAAAAGATTTACTGAATTCTCCAACAAAACTGCACAAAGATGAGCAGAAAATGAACCAAAAAACAGAGTATGCCCACTGATTGAAGTTTCAAATGCCAATCGACAAAAAATTATTGAACATTAAAAAGGAACCTTTTCATTTAATTTTAATCGTCGTTTCAATTGCAAAAATTTATTGATTTGAGTTTGTATTTGAGATTTGAGATTCTTTCATTTTATTATCAAGCAAGATTTAAAATCGGAAAATAGTCTCTGCTGTTTACGGAATTTTGTTAAAAAATGTAGAAGTGAGCATTCAAAAATTGTAATTTTGTTGAACGTACAGTAGCTGTAGTTTCCAAAAATTAAGAACTTTGTAATTGATCAAAAAAATTTCAAAAAATTTAAATGATATTTTAAATCTATTTAAGAACCCTCGGAAAACGCAAAGTCCATGTCGCAAAAATAAAAACTCATCAATTGAAAGAGCGTCTGCCAATCATCTTGGTGCCACAGCAAAACGTGTCTTCCGTGACCGAAAGGTCGTCCGGCGGCCGTGAGGCGCACCAAAACACTTTACAGCACACGTAGACAACACAGATGCGCTGATAACGGCTGAGTGACCGACTTGAAAACAATCAAAAATGAGATTTTAAATGTGCGTTAAAGCTGTTTGTTATTGTTTTCAAAAAAATTGTTATTTATTACGTGCTTTTTACAGAATTAGTTTAACAAAAATGTTAATTCAATTAAAATTAAAATTCAATTAAAAAAATATTTCAAACAAAAAAAAACGTATTTTTGGGATTCGGTTAAACTTAGTTGCCAACCCGAAGTGACTGTTTTTGGTTTGCACTGCTCCGGATATTCAAAAATTTTCACATTTCAAGTTTAAGAATGACAAGTAACTTACTTAGTAAGACAAGTAACGCCAAAAATTTATTTTTAATTTTTCAAAGGTGGATTTCAAACTTTCCACCGACAGAAACCAATTCCAACCAATTTTACACACCGACAGAAGAGATGTTAAAAATTGTAACTGATGCAATGAAATTTTCTCAAACTGCGACTAGGACAAGTTCATATCAATAATGTTGGTTTGTTCTCACTTTCACCGACATTACTTTATGTTTTGTGCTATAATTCTTGGCAAAAAGAGCAGATTTTGGACAATGAAGGGGAACAGAAAAATGCAATTAAAAACAAAGATCATGCGGGAGAAAGCTAAAATCAAACTGGTCACTAAGTAGTGTCTTCCAGAGAACACCATTTTCGATTACTTCTTAGCCGTAAAAGCAGAGAAACACAAAATCCCCCAAAAAAATATGATTTTTATTTTTTAAACTGTTTTCAGGCCTAAAATTTGATTTCAAAACATTTAATGAAAGAAAGCTTAAAGTCTGGTTTTCTCAGATGTCTTAATTCTCTCACCTTCTTCTCTCTGCTCTTCTACTCTTGCCTGACGGGCTCTTACTCTTTTGTCTTTATTTTTCTTTATCTTTTTCTGGTGAATCTTAAATTCACCTTCTCTACACACCTTCTCTGACCCACTTCTATGCCCCCATAACCTGATACCTGCAATAATGTCTGTGTGTATTTTAAATAAATAAATAAATAAAATGAAGAGCAAATGCTTTTGTGGTTTCGATGATTGGTACGCAAAAATCAATGTCATTATAGTTCTTATTTTATTTAAATACATAGAGATCAGGATTTTAAAACTTTAAAAACAATGACCAAAAAATCAAGTTATTGTTTTGAGAATATAAAAATAGTTCTCAATTTTCCAGGAGAACTTTAATGAATTGAAGCTAATGAACTAAATTTTTTTTGATTTACTGCATCATGTAAACGTAGTGAAGATGAACCGTAAAAAGATTATTTAATTTAATAAATAAATAAATATAATGAAATAAAATTACACCCACTGAAGGTATGAATGAACACACGCTGTCAAAAAAATTAATGACCATTTTAAAATAGATGTTTTCTGCGAGTCGCCGTGACTATCGCAAAAATTTTGATTTAAGTTTGCATCTGAGATTCTTCCATCAAGCATCAAGTTTTAAAAGCGGAATAAGGTCTACTTAAAAAACAAAATTCCTAGGACAAATGTTTTTTTTTACTTAAAACATATACTTAAAAAGCCTCAGAAAACGCACAAGTCAACATCACAAAAATAAAAACTCATCAATTGAAAGAGCGTCTGTATAGTTCTTTATTTTCGGGAATACGCGAGCAGTTTAACTCAGATGCGTAGAAATCGTTGCAAAAATCTTGAACTTATTTTTAAATTTAAAAAAATAAAGGAAAAAACTGATTAATCATTATTTTGGGGAATCACATAGACGACCTCGTTAAAGTTAGAGGCGCAGAAGTTGCAGCAAAAATCTATTTTTATTTTTAAAGTATAAAATATCCACAACATTTCTGGAAATTTTGACAGTTGATTAGAATCTACCAAGACTTACAGTAAAAGATTTTTACTACAATTGCTGGTATTTGATTTTAAATTTTTGTATGGACAAAACTGGAAATTTTAAAATTACTCTGGACATTTATTATAATTCACATATTTTCAACAAAAAAAATTAAAAATTAAGAAATTCAACAAAAAATTTTTTCCATAAATTCCGGTAAATACCAATAATGCAAAGATTTAAAAATTATTGGTGAGTCAATCTTTTTTCATTCCTAATGCAAAAATAAAGCATAACAGTAAATATTTGCTAGAAAAAAAGTGTAATTGCGATTTTTGCGAGCAAGTTCGATTAGAGAATCTGTCAACGAAGATACCTACACTCGATCCCAAAAATTAAATTAAACGCGATTAATTGAGTTTTTCAAAACTGAGATTCATCCAAATATCCAAAAATGATATCCAAAAAACGATGCCAAACGATCCCGGCTGCGCGACCGGCGCACCATGAAACAGGATTACAGAGACACGCATTCCAGACTAATTTTGGATTATGGTAACTTGCACAAGAGAGTCACAAAAATTAACGCGGAGACGCACCTAATGACGGCTAAACCCTAAAAATTAACCCCATTCTGTACGCATGCTGTCACGGCACAAAGTACGACGCCTAAGAGCGGTGCTCACTCGCTATCGCGCATATTTTTAGCACCACAAACATCACTCCATTCGGTCGCTCGTCACAGCGATCGTCGAGAACGCGACCAGCCCAGCAGGTAAATAACCATATGCGCCGTGATTTGAGTGCCATAGGGCGAGTTGGCAGCTTGCCGAGCCGTAAAAGGCAGAAACGCGATAAGCACAGAGGAGAGAGGCGACAGTTTGCCCTTAATTTTTGTGTTTGACAATCATGTAATCTGTCTCATTTTAAGACAATAATTACATAGAGTCCGACTGAAATTGCGCTTACCAAAATTTGCATTTCAATTCTTTTTTACGGAATTAGCGGAATTGAACAGCTGTGATTGGAGCAAAAAATTGAATTGAAAGTGGTTGCCTTGTATGTAAAAATTACAAATCGAAAAAATTGAAAAAAAGCTATTTTTGAAAGCAGTTGGTTTGTAACATCGGATGGTTTGTAATGCCCTCGTATATAAAGCGCCTTTTTAGCCCCAACAATTGAGATAAAATTAATTTCAAAATCATGCAATCATGCTACTACCAAAAATTGCATTTCAATGTACTGTATTTTTAAAGAAAATTTTCTTTTTCACAGAATTAACGGAATTGAAAAGAAAGATCAAAAATGAAAATAAATGTAATTGCCTCTGCGGTCGCTGGAAACGAATAATCTTTGAGATACGAACAATCAAAAATTGAAAAAGTAAAGCTATTTTTGAAACCCCATTGATTGATTGGCGGCGGGGCCACAAAAATTAAAATAAAATAAACTTTTTTATGTTCAGCTGCGTTATCACTAGGTCCTCAATTTTTGTGTTTAAAAATCGTGTAATTTGCTAAATTTTAAGACCTTCTCTGTAGTCTCATTATTTTGTCCCAAAAAATTGCACTTCAATGGACTGAGAGCGGAATTTTTATTATCGCGGAATTAACGAAATGAACAGATGCGTTTCGGGAAAATTGAAATGAATGTAATTGTTTTTGCGATTGCGGCACTCAAAAATTGAAAACCGAAAAAAATGATAAAAACGCGCTCTAATTTTAATTAATAGGCCAACCCCAAAAATTGAAACAAATAAAATTTCAAAATTGTGTAATCAGCTACATTTCAGCTACATTAAAATAAATGTAATTGTAAATGTAATCTGCGGTTGCTGGAAGCGCAGAAACAATCATCAAAAATTGAAAAAGTAAAGCCATTTTTTAAACCCCATCGATTGGTTTCTAACGCCCACCATAAATCGTTAGCCTCAAAAATTGAGACAAAGAACATTTTCTATTTCCAGCTACTCTAGCTCTAGTGGATTTGAAAATAAGTGAGCAAAATTTAAATGGGTTTGCTGAAAACGGATGAAACGGATGCCAGTCTTTAAAAATTGAAAAAATAAAGCTATTTTTGGTTTGTAACGCCCTCTTAAATAAGGCGCTAGGCTAGATGACATTAATTTCAAAATCATGTTATCTGCTACACTATAGTAAGAATATTGTGGCAACAAAAATCACGTTTAAATGAACTGACAGTGGAATTTTCGTTTTATTTTAAGACCCAGCTACATTTGAAGACCCTCACTGTAGTCTGAAAAACTGTAGTTCACTGATTGAACAAATGTGTATGGGGCAAAAATTGAAATGAATCTTGATTCACCTCCATTGAAAAATTGAAAAATTTTGATAAAAGCGATTTTTGAAACTCCATTGATTGGTTTATAATGCACTCGTATATAAAGCCAGGTTAGCCCCAAAAATTGAGACAAAATTAATTTTAAAATAGTGTAATCAGCAACTTTGTAAGAACTTTGTAAGAGCTGAAAATTCCAAACCCAAAAAACCCAAAAATTGCATTCCAATGTACCGACATTTATTTTCACGTAATTAACGAGTGGAACTGAAAAAAACCAGAAAATAAAATAAATGTAGTTGTAATTGTAAATGTAATCTGCGTTTGCTGGAAACGAACGTACCATCAACCAAAAATTGAAAAAGGAAAGTTATTTTTAAACACCTTCGATTGGTTTCTCACGCCTCCATAAATCGCTACGTTATCCTCAAAAATTTAGACAAAATAACATTTTGTAGTTTTAGCTGCTTTAGCATTATGACCTCTACTTTTGTGTGTAGAAATCATTTAAACTCTCATATTTTAAGACCTTCACTATAGTTTTAAAATGCTACCACCAAAATGAGAAATCGCCAAATGAGAAATCAGCGAAAAAAGGATTTTCACGGAAAGAACGAGTGGAATTGCAAAGATGTGATCAAAATTTAAACTGTTTGTGGGGTTGCTGGAAACGTATGATCCAGCTATTCTAAAAAATTGAAAAAATGAAGCCTTTGTAACTCCCGTTTATATAAAGCGCTAGGCTAGACTAAGTTATTTCAAAATTATGTTATCTGCTACACTATTGTCAGAATATTCTAGCATCAAAAATTACGTTTAAATGAACTGACAGTGGAATTTTCATTTATTTTACAACTCTACCAACATTGCCAAATGAGAAATAACCCAGAAAGGCAATGAAGCAAGATTTCAGACTGCACGATTGGACAAGATTTCAAGAAGGAATTCTAAAAAAAAAACTTTAAACTTTAAGTTTTACGACTAGAGGATGTGCGAAGCGGTTCTAGACGTTTCAAACGAAATAGCCTTTAAAAGTATTTTATAAGTAATAAAACTTTTCTGCAATCCTGCTACATTTCAAGCCCCAAAAATTGCATTCCTATGTACCGACAGTGGAATTTTGATTCGTTTCGCGCCTTTAGCACCATTGCCAAAATAGAAGCACCGAACGACCAAAAAAGGAAATGAAACACATGTAACGGCCACCAGGAGAAACCCTCATCGATCGAATTGATTGAATGGTTTCTGCGCTATTATTGCGTTTTCGATTCTGGGAATGTGGTCGTTAATTTCTTTGCGGCATTCATCGCTTTTTTGGTTCTCATCTGACAATGAGTGGGGGGGCGGTCATACGAAGCGTTCAGCACTACAAATCTTTGTGCCCTGCCGTTACAGTATCACAAAAGCCATCAACACTATTTTCTGTGTCAATCTCTGTGGATCAGCGCCCGTAGCTCGTGAGCAGATATTTCCAGAGCATCGAGACCAATTCCGGTAATTGTTAGCTGTTAGTTGGTTTCCATAATTTGCGTAATTTGCAAAAGTTAATTTACAATGCATCGCCTCACACAATGCAAAGATCTTTCCGTTAACATCCACTTTTTGAGTCAAATTAAACAAACGACTTCCATGTAACAATGCAACACCACACGTGACGCCGGCAAACCTTATAGACCTTATAGCCGGTAGACCTTATGGCGACAATGCAACATCGCATGTGACGCACGTGAGCACAAGCACCGCCGATCGCTTCCAGCGACGCGCCCTCGGGAGCGAGTGACTCAGCAATCGATTCCGCTCGCGGTCACACGCGCCGGCGATCGATTTCGCTGTACGACGCGCTCGTTTGTCGCGTTTGCAACTCTCGCTTGATGCGTGTGTCCTTAAAGTGCGAATTTCAGGTAATTAACACCGTAATCTCTGTCGATCAACGCTGAGCACCGTCTGCAACCAAATGTGAGTTTACTGCTTGTTATAAAATGCTTTTTAAAATGAAAATTGACTAAACAGCTAAAGATAAGGCACTTTATTTCAGCAACAATTCTATTATTTTTTTTATTTATTTGATCAATAATAAGGAAATGAAATGATGCTAGCAATGTTAGGTGAATTTCGATAGTTTATGTTTGTTTGTTTAGGTTCTTTGCGGTTGAAATAAGTTGAAAACATAAAACAAAGGTTTACAATGATTGTCTCTTTGATGGTAGGTTAGTGCAGTTAAAATCGCAAAATACGAATTTTGTCTGTTCTTCAGATAAGGAGTGCAATCGATTGCAATCCAGCATAACATCTAATGGTGAATCTGCATGGAAGCTAAAACGTAAGTTAGTAAAACATCAACTTCTTGAAATTGAAATTTTCTAAAGTTTTACTCGCTAATAGCGTTGGTGAAAGAGCTTATTACGATACAAATGATGCCAAGAACAATGAATTATCGAGCAAAGAAGATGGTAAGTCGTAGCTGCATCGAACAGAACTTAATAGCCGTGAATGAACGTTCAGGGCTTGTGCTTGCGCGCGGTCGATTTAGACGCTGACTGGGTTCCTACATTTCCGATTGGAATATAGTGGAAAATGGAATGTAACGTGCTACGATTTAGAAGCTCCAAGATGTAAGTTTATCCTTTGAACTAAGTTAGCAAAAATTTAAATGAAAAATCAGTGATTTTCGGTTCTTGCTGGCGGTGTCATCCTTACAAAAAAACACACTGCCTAATCTCATTTATACTCCATGCAACCAATTTAGAATTAGATTCATTATTCTAATTGCCTGCTTTATGGGCGCCTTCATGGCTGCCTGGATTTGAAAACTGACGTGACGTTTCTAACGTGAAATCAAAAAACAAACGGTTTAATCGTTTCCATAATCAACCAATTTAGATGGCGGTGCGATCAAAATCAAATTCGGTTGCGATTGGAATTAATGCAGAAAAACCAAAGTTGACGTTGGAATGTGACGATTGTGACGCACCGGTGACGCTCCCACGATTAGCTTGTAGCTGCTTAGATTGCCTTGATATATATCAAAATGTGGGTTTACTTTACTAAACCGGCATTGGGTTTACTTAATTTTTCGCTTTTTAAAAAGTGCGAAAAAGTGCGTTTTGAGAAATTTTTCAAATTTCAAACATTTAGTCAAATTCAATTTCAAAACAAGGTATCAGATCTCAAGTAATATTTCTATAGTTTGCATTTGTATATATGCATTTATAAGTATATCTATTTGATTTGTTTTACAGGTTTTTGGTAACTTCGATTCTGCTTTACGATATGTGTATGGATCGGCCGGTTTTTTGATCGCAGGTGAGTGCAGCTATATCAAATATCAAAAGCCTGTTTTTCTTCAGCTAAATTAGTTACGCTGCATCAAGATGAAATACCCAACATGGTTTTACGCACGAGTTTAGTTGGATTTTAGTTTAAATCCGGCTTTCGGCGTTTTTCCCCAAATGTTCGCTCTTGATGGACTCAATCGAAAAAACCTTCTACGATTGAATGCAGCAAAAACGTAAGTTTGCGATTCGGCACAATTGAAAACGCTCGCCTTGTTAATGATTGCCACACGGGATTACGGTAAATTTACTATCGAGTTACAGAGACTGAATCCTGTATATGAAGATCTTCTTCGTCGGCGATCTTCCGTCGACGTCTTCAGAGGTGTTGATTACGAAGGCTTCAAAGGGCGAGTTCCGCTGGCTTCGGTGTGTGCGGACTTCGAGCATCGGGCTTCGGTGGAGCTGACGTGGGCGATGAGAGCGGGAGGCCCACACTGCTACAAAGCTGTTGACGGCGGCGAATGGTGACGACCAAAAGTGCAAATTCCTTTAGCGCGTTCTAGTCAGCCGCTAGAGTTACCGTAGGTAACAATGGATTTCCGCGGTTGCTACTCGATTGTTGCTGAAACGCGGGACACGATTTTCTGTTAGTTGGCACCTCAAACTTGTGTGATTAAACGTTTTATCATCCTCAAACTTGGTGTACAATGAGATGCATGGGATTATGAGACTATAGACGATGCACAGAACGAGAGCAGAGGCAGCGTAAACTGCATAAAAGAGACCAAGACAGGCTTGCAGTAAGACGCAATGAAGTCGGAGTAGAAAAGCCAAGTCCTGTGACTTTTGCTGGCGGGTTTTGCTGGCGGCTTCGGGAAGACTTTGTAGCGGGGCTTCGGGGCTTCGGCGCTTCTCCGTAGTTCCTCTTGGCGGACGGCGGACGGACTTCGCTGGCTCGCCTCTTCGTGGCGAATTGATTCTGGGCTCCCGTCGATCGCCTTTTATCCGCCGCTGCGGCCAAAGGTCGGGACGTAGTTGGCTTTTGGCTTTCAGTCGATCGAGATCGATCGAGAGGCGGAACGGGCAAGTAGCAAATCTCTTGGTTGCTGTTGTCGTCATGTTGCCGGAAGAGGCGCCCGAGGTTGACGCGTGGTTTCCCGCCGATGCTCTTGGCGCGACGGGAGCAGCGGTGGCGGTCGCAGAGCTGCTGGGTTTCAGGGACGCTGAAGATGGAGCGGTTGTCGCGGCCGAGGTTGACGCGTGGTGTCCTGCGTTTGCTGCTCTTGACGCAACGGAAGCAGCGGTGGCGGTGGAAGAGCTTCTGGGTTTCAATCTGGCGGCTGTTGTAGCCATTCAGTTCAAAAACTCATTCGTCCTTGTTCGGTTCAAGATCGAGACAAATCGTAGTGTCGTTTGCGATCCACTAATTACTCCACCGTTGTACAAGACAGTTGCCTTACTGTTTGGAGTTAATCGGTGGGGCAGCTGCTGATGGGTGTACTTTAGTTTGAATATGAAGTTTGTGGCCGTGGCGCTGAACCTGGTGTTTCAGCAGACGCTGGTAATGCAGCAGGTTTTTCGGAACTTGCTTCAACCGATGAGTAGCTCTGGACGTGGAGTTTTAGGGAAGCTGGAGCGGTTGCTTCTTCGGTGAATTCAGCCAACGTGTTTTGGTTTTCTTGAGAGTTTCCTTAGAGTGTGTCGTCTGCAATAAAAATCTTTTATCTTTAAAACCAAATTTCCAATTAACGTAAATAGAGGGTCATTTGAGAAGATTAGACGACGCAAAATAAACACAAGCAACAACACAAGCAAAAACAATAAATTGGTTTATAAAACCGTAAAAAACCAACCTTGTGCAGTAGAGACGTTGAAGTAGTTAAAATAAGTAACTCGTTGAACGCAAACTGCTTCAGACGGCCAATATTGACCATGCGTACTTTGGGGAATTGTTCACGCCACCTAACCACCGAACACCCAGAGTGGTGCAGAAACAGCCCTAAAAATTCTAGGTGCTCTAATTGATAGTAAATAAATCGTACGAACACTTACTTTGAATTGAAGAAGATGCTCAGCGATTGATCGACGATGATTAAATGTTAATTACCTGAAATAAGCCAAAAATCAGGTTACAAGCCACGCTTTGAAAGACGCGTTACAACCGCGGGTCAAGCGCGCGCCTCGCAACACTCGTCCGTCTCCGCTTTTCGTATTTTTGGCGCGCTGCGAACGCAAATGCAGGAGAGGAGCGCTGAGGACAGACGGTCGCGGCGGACGGCGATCAATCGATAGCCTGTAGAGCGGCGGGAGGCTCGTAGAGCTGTTGACGGCGGCAAATGGTGACGGCGAAAGTGCAAATTTCCTAAAGTGCGTTCAAGTCAGCCGCTAGGTTTACCGTCGGTAACAATGGATCTTCGCTTTTGCTACTCGATGGATACTACTCCCTGCTAATATTTGAAGACGAAATTGTTCATAAAGAATAGTAGCTTACAATTAGCGAATGTTTTAACGATATAACACCGCAATAAAACTAAAATCGTTACAATTTAATAGTCAACATAAATTTTCAACAAATTTCGCATGGATGCCAACGGAAATGTTATTTTGCAGCACAAAATCGAGGATTTTCAATTCGCGTTCCCCTTTCCAGTTAATCGAGAGTCCTTCGGCTCTCAGGGTTGAAAATCGGAGTGCAATTCTGATGAACGATGATTCACACGAGTTGTACTGTCTGAAATGAACTATTGGTTGGATTGGTTGAACTATTGGACCGCACATCTTATGCTTACAGCATACACTGCACATTAAAGCGGAAATTTGTTCAGAAAAGTGAGCGCAATGCTCTAATTTGAGTTCCGACGTTAAAATCATTTGTTTTTGTTTGTATCAAATCTATTAGAACTACATTTTAAATTTAAAAATTTGTGTTTTGTTTTGAATTTGATAAGAAACGCTATGCCACGGTAATACAACAAACTTCAAATTTACAGATCGTTTATAACTGCGTTAATTTGGTCCAATCGCCATCTAACTTGGTTGAATCGAACATATTGTGTTTGCTATTTAATAGTGCGTTGGAACAACATTCGTTCCATAAGTTCCATTGGTCGTCCGGATTCACCATACATTCATCATCGAAAAAATCGCCTCTTGAACTGATTCAAAAGTTAAAGCAACTGTTTATGGATGATGCAAACGTACGCTTCATACACCGATTTGCCGTTTCTTGCCCTGATGCCCTGATCCAATTGCGGATATACCTGCAATAATTTCGATAAGCGAACGGAGTAGTACAGTCCACGTTGTGGATAAATCGTTTCAAACGTACTTTACCGACACTGCATTAAATTTCATTAGTTTCTTGACGTCTCCATGAACTGGAGTTTCCATTCATCGAAGGCTGGAATGCAATCGCGGAAATGAATAAAATCGTCTAGAATGAATTGATTCAGAAATTAAAACTGTACTCTGATGCAAATGATGATGCAAACGTACGTTGCATACAACTGTTTGCGGTTTCTTGGCGTATTGATGCCCTGATCCAATTGCGGATATGTATACCTGTAATAATTTCGACAAGCGTTTTTTGTGTGGTTTACTTAGATTACTTGGATTAAACGCTGGTTTAATTAAAAACGGAAAACCAATAAATTTCGTTTAAATTTCCCGATTGTTTCTTTGCTACTAATCGCCAACTCAAAGCCATTTTCTGTGTTCACTATCCAGTGTTACGTAGGAATAACATACCGTAGTAGTTATTGTGAAGAAATAGGCGTTTCATTCATCGAACGCGGGAATACAATCACGGAAGTGCATATTGGCAAATACTAGTCTTGTAGCAGCCAAGGGTTCCGTCCTTCCAAGAAGTGAATGTCTTCGAATAGTATTGCATATTGCGCATTGCGCAATTGAAAAATCGCGTTAAGAGTTACGAATTTCGTCTTCCGAAACAAATCGCCCTCTTTCGTTTGACTGTTGTAGAAAGGTGGAGAGAATCTTAAAGAAAAAGTCACAAGAGAACGAACGAATTACTAACATTAAAATAAGTTGTGGCCGGAGCTTGAGTCGGCGGCTTCGTCGGCGGAAGAGTAGGGCAAATCGCTTGTGTGGGACACTATGGACAGGTCACCGGCTGAGAAGGGAACGTTGGGGTAGCTAAAGCGTCATTTTTAGAGAATCGTTTCTAAGATTAGCTTACTTTGGCATGATTAGTTGACGAGTTTCGTTTCGTTTGATTCTTTTTGCACTCGAACGAACTCATCCGCGCTGATTCACATGGCAAGTTGTTTCATGAATAGATTCCAGTTGTGGATAAATCTGGAATGATCTGTAATTTGCGCAAGCTGTTATGATTTTTTGTGTCATTTTGCTCAGATTTCTTTAGAACCCATTTCGATGTGTTCATTATTCAATGGTGCGTAGGAACGACATACCGTAGTGGTTTCATAGAGTAGAATGCTTTCCTTTCATCGGTACGCAGTCTACGTTAAGAATACTGAAATGATTAATCAAAGCAACTGCAACTGTTTTGTTGAGATTTTGTTCTCACAAACAGTCACTGAGACCGGGAGTTCGAACTGGTGGAAACGATAGTACCTAGAATTTAAAAAAATCCCTCAAATCCGAGTTGAATACGAGGACTGCAAAAATTGTGATTGTGTTTGTTGAGTTTTTGAGATCAATTTTTGAATAATGAAGAAAGTTTTTCAAAATCAAATAACGCGAACGAGTTGCTCATCTTACGCTACCAAATCGGGTAATTAAAAGCAAATTCGCCTTCGGCTGGAAAGTTGGTCACTGATCCTATCGAGAATTATCCAATTTCTCAAGGAATTTAAGCCAATTACGCTTCCAAATCGTGAAATAAAGAAGATGGTCCGGTTGCTTCTCAAGGCTCCTGTAATAACCCTTTAGAAACTTGGAATTTAGCCTCAAGAATAATTAGCGAAATTTTGTTCTCACAAAAGGCCACAAGGACCGAGAATTGGAACTGGTTGAAACGATAGAACCTAGAATAAGGAAAAGTTCCTTAAATCGGAGTTAAATTCAAGGACTGAAAATTCAATATTGTTTATTGAGTCTTTGTCAATTTTTAAATCGTGAATACAGTTTCTGAAAATCAAATAACGAAAACGAGCAGCTCAACTTACACTTCCTTACGCTTGTGTAATCAAAAGCGAATTCGCATTCGGCTGTAAAATCGCCATTGTTACCCACTTGCAAGCCTGAATTATCGAATTTCTCAATGAATTCAGGCCAATGAACTTACGGTTCCAAATCGTAAAATATCCTAAATGATCGGTTTGCTTCTCAAGACTCCTTACGTTTTTTCAATGCTGACTTCAGTCCAGTGTTGCTATCCAGATGCACGCCTGAATTATCCGATTTTTCAATGAATTGAGGTCCAATTGAAACATACATTTTGGTTTATTAAATCGTCGTAAAACAAAATCAAAAGTCTGACACGTAATTCAGCCTGGAAGACGTGATTTGGGCTATCAATTGTCGAGAACCTACTTTTAAATCGCGTTAAATTTCAAAGGCAACTGCGAATGTTCTCTTTAAACGACTGAACGAAAGCTCAGCAGCCGGTTTCTAGAATTGTTGCTGAAATAAAAATGACTTATCTTTAGCTGTTCAATCAATTTTCATTTTATAACAAGTAGTAAACTCACATTTGGTTGCAGACGGTGCTCAGCGTTGATCGACAGAGATTACGGTGTTAATTACCTGAAATTTGCACTTTGAGGACACACGCATCAATCGAGAGTTGCAAACGCGACAAACGAGCGCGTCGTAAAGCGAAATCCATCGCCGACGCGTGTGACCGCGAGCGGAATCGATTGCTGAGTCACTCGCTCCCGAGGGCGCGTCGCTCGAAGCGATCGTCGGCGTCACGTGTGGTGTTGCATTATCAATGGAAGTCGTTTGTTTGATTTGACTCAAAAAGTGGATGTTAACGGAAAGATCATGTTTGCATTGCGTGAGGCGATGCATTGTAAACTAACTTTTGCAAATTACGCAATTTATAGAAACCAACTAACAGCTAACAATTACCAGAATTGGTCTTGATGCTCTGAAAATAAATGATCAAGAGCGGGGCGCTGATCCACAGAAATTGACACATAAAATAGTGTTGATAGCTTTTGTGATAGGAATTGGGAAGGACAAGAATTTGCTAACTCCGGGTCTGGCAGGATCACCAAGGAACCTGTTTGTTTGCGGTAAACATTTTACGCTCATTTTACGGCCACACTCACTCATTGTCAGATCAGAACCAAAAAAGCGATGCAAATTGAACTGAAAACCTCTATTTAAACGCGGCAATTCTGAATCCACCAAGATAAAACCATGGATTTCGTGACTTTCGCCTTCTGCGACGCTGTCACCTCCATTCTCGGCAAGAACTCTCTGGAGATGATTATCCCCAGCTTGGCAATTCCGCCAAGCGCTGCCCCTGGAAGTGCGCCTTCACCGATCACTTCGACAACCGCATGGAACTCCATTTGAAAGTTTTCTCTATACGCAGAAACTGGTTTTACGCATTGGAGGGCGGTTCGGGCTTGAATTTCGGGCGTCGGGCTGTCATCGAGCTTGAAGAGGTTCAGAAAACACCGCGAAAATACGTTCATCTTCAAGGATTGACATTTGGTAAAAGTAGACATGGTTTAGCGTCATCTCTGGATGAAATCAGAAGCGTTTTGAATTTTGTGCGTCCGTATGTCGATGGGTGGACTGAACTCTGGCTTTGTCAGACTGATGCCCCAAGGGAGGAGCTCGTCGATTTGCTTTCTCCCTTCTGTTCCTCACCTTTTCGCTACATTTACATGATCCATTACGAAGAGGCGTTTGAAGAAATTTTGAGGGAGCAGATCAAACTCTCGACTCTGCGGTCATTTGGAACTTACGACAAAAGTCAGCCTGCTGTTGAGTTGGTAACGGAATTCAACAGGATTCAAACTGAAGCGCGGTTAGCTCGCAGTGATGCTGGTGGTGGACGACGCATTGCTCAGCCTGATCAACAAGCATCTTGTACGATGCAATAGACAATAATTCATTTAAAGAATGTCATTATATGTCCACTAATTAGGTAAAATCATACTACTGGGGACATCGTTAAATATGGTTTTTATAATAACAACACAACAAGCGTGATTTATTATTGAAATTGGGTAATAAACCATTTACTTTACAAAATAAATGACTCAAAATCAGTTTCCACAAAGCAAAATTACATGATGACAGTTTGACTTCAAACTACATTCTACGCAGCATGGCAAGCCAAAAAACTAGGCTACGATTTGTTAGTATCTGTCGAAATCACCATTTAGCTCATTGTCCGTCCACTCCCGATCTAACAATCTCGACTTCGCCCCCATCGTAATATTGCCCTGGAATCGACAATATCTGGATCATCTGCAGTTAGCAATCTCGTGCGGCGTCGTCTCGATTTTGCATCTCTTGAAGTTCGGCTTGTAGGTGTTAATATTGAATGGCGCATCCATCGGCCCTGTTCTATCGGTCTTCGCGTGTATCTTCGGTTTCTTCGCTCGTCATTCCGTTACGGGTTTGGCGACTGATTTGCTGATGTCCTTCTTTGTTCGTGCTTCATGTCGGACCGACTCGATAACAACGACCTCTGTGCTGTCGACTGTGAGTTCTTGTGTCTGAATCAGCTCGTTAGTAAATCGATAAATTCGTTATCCAAGTTGAACTTTTGTGGCAGGGACGGAGCTCCGCCTCGGGAATGAGGCCGCGATCCCCTTAAGGGGAGAGCGAAACATGGTTTTGCATGACTTGAGCAGAACAGGCAGTATTAGGAAATTTAAAAACTTGAAAAGAGTTAAAACAAAGCACAAATACCAAAGGGGACGACGCTGGAATAGTCAATAAATCTTTTGATTTAGCAGCAGTAAAATGAGGCCTAGAAT